>PVJO010002359.1:0-39623 GCA_004026905.1 Hystrix cristata | reverse complement strand
GCAGCAAAGATCTTTCTCTGTCAGCACCAGGGTAGGCTGCTGAGCCTTGGCTGGGAGAGGGACCAGGAAGAGCATGCTCGGGACAGGGAGGGCTGGGCGGGGTCCAGGGAAGCACTGCTCACTTCTGAGTTCTTGTAAGGATGCTCCATGAGTGCAGGCTGCCTCTGACCATCTCTTGGCCTCAGGGTCCTCCTCTTAAGAGGGGAGTGTTGACTATCCTCCTACCCCACCTCACGGGGACCAATCGTTGGCAAACAACCTTCGTAAACAGCCAAAGGCTGAACTACGAGAGTGGCGATTACAGAGGGAAACTTTGGGCACTCAGTGATGTTTCATCTTGTTGTACAAAGGTGGAAACTGAGACCGGGAGAGAGGAAGCCATGTAGCCAGTTGGGGGACCTGGAAGGCAGCCCTCCCCTGAGTCCCCTTCTCTGGGCAGAGGGGCTTCTAGAGAAGAGAGAGCAGAGTGGAAATACACACCCACTTTGGGACCAGCCCCACACTCCCCACCGAGACAGAGGCAAAGCGCTTCCCTCTTGGAGCCTCGGGTCCTCATCTGCAAAGGGGTGCAAGTCAAAGATGTCCTTTGTCAGAGAGAATGAGGCCAGCATTAGATGAGATCATGGAGGCTGTCAGGCCTCAGCGCCTGACAGGTCTAGCAGGAGACATCCAGGTGACCGGCCTTCTCAGACCTTGAGGTGGTGAGCCCCAAAGGCCCTGTGGACAGGAAGGTACAGTGAAGGAAAGTGTCTCAGGGGAGAGGCCAGGGCTGGAGACTCCCAGGCAGCCCTCATTACAGGATGGGAGCTCCAGATTCAACCCTGCCCCTGTCCTAAGTGATCCAGGCCCTGGGATGGGGTGGGGTGCCCAGGGTGACCTGACCCTACTTAGCCCTCCACCAGGAATCAGTTGCTTCTCCTGGGGAGCAGGACACTTCCGTGAGGTGCCCAGACGCCCTCGGGGCCGCTCAGAGTCCACCGCTGGGGCCCCTTGCTCACTCCCTGCTGTTTACTCTCAGGGCCGATGAGCAGGGGTCAGCCATGCCTTGGCTGTACACCCTTCACAGGGGCATGAAGGAAGTAGAATCCTCCGTGCTGGACCTGAAAACAAAGGAACACACTGAACTCAGTATCTTCTCCATGCTCCTCTGCTCCTCTCCATTCTAGAGCCTGCCTCTCTCTCTCTGTCTCTCTCTGTCTCTCTCTCTCTGTCTCTCTCTCTCAGGTGTTTGCATGTTTTCTATTATGGGAAAACTAAAAAGAAGTAGCTGAACAAGCTTCTCTTCGCCCCTCTCTGCCCATAATTGTGCCAGCCAAATCCATCAGAGAAGGCTGTTTGGGGGCCTGGGATTCTCCTTCTCCTTCTTGCCAGCAGATTTTTGTCCCTTTACCCTCAGATACCGGCCTGTAATCTGTCAAATGCCCAGAGCCAAGGCTATTCCTACAGAAAATCTCTCTTACCAGCCCCCCGCCCCAGGAATCAAGCATTGCTGGGCCTCAGCAGCCACTGGGGCAGCCAGGCTCCCCTTGCTGCAGGCCTCCTCGACCTCGCCCAGCAGCTCACCCTTCCTTGTCTGTGACGTGAACGTCTGTGCCTGTTGCGTCTTCATGCTGATCGACCTGTGCTGTCTGTTCTCTGTTGTCTGTTAAAATTCTCTGTTGTATAGGTAAAATGCAGGATGGCAATGTGGACGCCAGCCAGAGCAAAGGTAACCTCTGCACTCCCCAGCCTCTGTGTCCCTGCGCCCCCTCCCCACCAGAGCCGAGAGCCACACGGGGGCAGAAACTCCTCGCTGGGCCAGGGTAGATGCATCCACACCTCTCTGGAGGTGCAGCTGTGGTTCTTAGGGTGCCAGGCCAAATAAAGAAGTGCTGCCAGTGGAGAGAGGGGACACTTCTGGACCAGTGTCTCCCCAGCCTCTGAGCTCCACCACCCCCTCAGCAGAAGGCCTAAAGCTGAGGCTCTGAGACCTTTGCAGGTGGAGGAACAGGGTAGGGTAAGAGCTGGCCTCTCTCTATCCAAAGGCCACAGGCCTTCCAAGGGGTCTCATACTGGAGAGGCCATACAGGTTGGGGACAGGGACTCAGCACCTATGCAGGAGCACACCCTCTTCTACTTTTTAAGCCTCATTTTTTGCCCCTCCTGTCTTCTGGCCCCCAATAGCATGTCTTTAAGGACATGCTGGGAAAGCCCAAGCTTTTTGTCTTGTCTAAATGAGTGAAAAGACAAGGGACCATCTGGGTCAGGGTTCATGGCCTTGTTCAGCCCCCCGGGGACTGAAGCCTACTGCTGCTGGGAATCCCAGATTCCAGTTTCATGGCAACTGGGAGTGCCACTGGGAACTAGAGACTCCAGCCAGCAGAAGCAGGTCCCATCTCAGGCTTCTGTGCCAGCCATGCAGGAGCCAGTAGGCTGCCCGTACTTCCCTGGGCAGACAGGGTGGGTGCCACACACCTGACTGCAGGCTGACCATGCGTGTCTGTGTCTGTGTGTGTGGCATGTGCACGCTCTGCCCCTGCAGCCAAACAGCAGGACGGGGCAGCAGCCATGGAGATGCAGCCACTCAAGAGTGCCGAGGGTGGTGATGCCGATGACAAGAAGAAGGCCAACATGCACAAGAAGGAGAAGTCCGTGCTGCAGGGCAAGCTCACCAAGCTGGCTGTGCAGATCGGCAAGGCGGGTGAGTATGCGGCAAGATGAGGGCCTCGGGTGCCTGATGTGCAAAGGGAGGGGCTCAAATTAGGTGGTCCTTGAAGCCAGCCTTGCTCGTCACAGCAGCCAGGCTGAGTCTTGTACAGAGCAGGCACTCAGCACTGAGTAGGACAGAAGAGTGAAGCTCAAAGCCTGAGCTCCCGGGGGCTGCCTGCTCTCTCGTCCAGCATGGTTGTGAGGACTTGGCCAGGTAATTTCACCCAGCTCTGAGCCTTTATCTCCTTATCTGTTAAATGGGAGTAACACTTGTCCCTGCTTTGGGTTGCTAGAGGATAAAGGAGATTATTGATACAGAGCATTTATGACTTGCCATGTACGGTGGCTGGAGAGGGATCAGATCTTGCATTGCAGGGCTTGGAGTTCCAGGGATCATGAACTTTATCATGAGGGCAATGGGCGCCATGGAAGGGGTTGATGGATTGAGGTTTATAAGGACCACCCCAAATGTAGTGGAGAAAAAAGATTAAAAAGGTTGGGGCAATACCAGGAGCCCAGGGAGAAGCCCCGTGTCTGAGCCCCACAGAACAAGCTGGGCTTTCCAGCTGAGGAGGTAGCTGCAGCCATGCCAATCCCATGAAAGGTGAGACCCGGCACTCCAGCGCACCCTCGGCCTCCTCTCCTGGCTGAGGATGTGGCAGATGCCAAGGCTTCCCCACCTGGTTGCTCCCTCTTCCCCGTCTCCCCAGCTCTAATTATAGATACCACAGCATGGAGAAGGGAGGCAAATTATAGGCCTGGCTGTCTATATTTAAACTCGGGGCCTGGTGACAGCTCCAGGCTTCTGGGAGCTTGGCTTCCCGCCCCTGCTACTGTCAGCCAGGGACAGAGCCAGGCTCAGGCCTCTGCAGCTGGAGGTGGGGGTGGGGGTGGGGGCCCAGGGATTTCCTCCATCCACCACCATAGCCGTCACAGGGCTCTGCTGGAACGCAGCACCAGCGGGGAGGGGGCTAAGCAAGGACAGCCCTGTGGCTTAAAGTCCTGGCTCCCACATCTCGCCCTGCTGAGAAAGAAGCCCACAGTCAAGCACACCAGGTTCACAGCCCGCCTGTCGCTCCTTCAGGCTAAGTGCCCTGAAAGCAGAATGGGGGTGGTAGGCCCAGGATGTATGCAGGGTGCCCTTGGGGAGGTCTGCAAGGGGTGAGGGGTGTCCAGGCTGGGAATGAGGCCAGTGTTGCAGACATTTCCAAAGACAGCACCCAGTCTTGATCCCTGGGACTCCTGGATCGTGTACCACAAAGCAGGGACCATCCACCTTGTAGTTGGGCCTCAGGACACTGAGCATTAGCCAGGGGTGGGTGCCCTCCCAAGCCCTTCCTGGAAATGGGACACTGGTGGCTCATATGCCATGCTTTTCTGGCACAGGCTGGGAATGTGAGCTGTCTCCCAGCCCCAGCAGCCACATCTGAAGCCCATGGGGGATGGATACACTGAACTTTCAGGATGCACCTCAGGGAATCTGGGCAGGTCCCCAGTTGTGTCCCAACTACTATAACACCTCCCTGCCCTGTGGCTGAGGGCAACACACCTCCTGTCCAAGCCTTATCTTCCTCATCCAAAAATCAGCCCCCTCTTGCCTCCACTCCCTGGAATACTGCTCCCTGGGTCACCAGGAACCTACTCCCCTCTGTTTCACCATCTGCTCAAATTTCACCTCCTTCAGGGTACCCCTGGCAACCCTGCCTCACACAGTCCCTCTCTGTAACCCTGTCGCCTTCTACCACTTCATGTTAGTGTTTGCCATCTCAGCCCTCCTCCATGTCTGAAATGATCTTGCTACTGTGTTCGTCCGTCTGTCCCCTGACCACTTCCCCTCTAGAATGTCAGGTCCCCAAGAACACAAACTCTGGCAGCGTTACTGCTGTGTCCCTGGTTCAAAGACTAGGAACTACCACGTGCCTACCATATGGTAGATGTCAGACGAATGAGTAGATAGGCAATGGCAACTTCATTGATGGCGCTTTCTGTACTTCCGCTGTCGCAGAGCACGTGTTTCTGGGGCACCTGATAAGTGTCAGGGGGACACTGAGCTAGTTGTTTTGCATACATTACCATATCTGTGCCTTGCACAGCCACACTAGGAGAGCTTGTACCCCCATCTTACAGCAGAGGAGACTAAGGCTCACTGAGGTCCCAGGACTCGCTCCAAGTCACAAAGCAAAGAAGCAGTAGAATGGGAGGCAGGCCAGGATCTGCCTGCTCCCAGAGCCCTTTGGCCGAGTTTTAGTTCACAGCTCACTCCCCACCCCACCCTGGAGCCCTCTGAACGCGTCAACCCCATGTTGCAGGCCTGGTGATGTCAGCCATCACAGTGATCATCTTGGTGCTCTACTTCACCGTGGACACCTTCGTGGTGAACAAGAAGCCGTGGCTGCCTGAGTGCACGCCTGTGTATGTGCAATACTTCGTCAAGTTTTTCATCATCGGTGTGACGGTGCTTGTGGTCGCTGTGCCTGAGGGCCTCCCGCTGGCTGTCACCATTTCACTGGCCTACTCGGTGAAGGTGAGCTGCAGACGCGGCCCCCACCTGGGGGTGGGGGGCCAGGCAGTCAGTGTAGGGACAGGAAGGTGAGCTAAGAAGAAGCATGGATGCCCCAGGGGCTCGGGGAGAGGATGTGCACAGACTCCACAGCTCAGACACCTTCAGAAGCGTGAGCCACCCCCTGGCCAAAGAGGCCCACCCTGCCACAGCCAAACATCGCTTGTGAGAGTGCAGGTTCAGGGTGGCCGGATCTTCACAGTGTTCTCTAGAGAGTCAGAAATCTGGACTTGTGTAAACTCTCCAGATGTTTTTTGACAGTCAACTCAACTTTAAAAAATAAAATAGGCGTGGATATGGCTTGATGGTCAGCGCTTGCCTGACATACACAAGGCCTTGTGTTCCATCCCTAGCACTGCTGGAAAACATAAAGGTAAAATGCAGATGTCACTGTGCAAGCCAAACCCACCCCATCCCACTGAATCTAGGCGGAAGCCTGGCAGTCGCAGCTACAGGCACCTTGGTAGGTGTTAAGTATTTGTACCACTAACTCAGAGGTCACTCCCTAAAGTGTAGAAGAGGAAACAAAATGATTTTATGGAAGCCCCCTCCCCTCGGGTATAGGCTCAAAATATAAGAAATGCTGGAGTTTGTTTTTGTTTGTTGGTTGGTTGGTTGGTTGGTTTGGGTTTTTGTTTCAATTTTTGGTTTTTCGAGACAGGGTCCCACTATGTAGTACAGGCTGGCCTTGAACTCACTGTGTAGCCCAGGTGGACCTCAAACTTGCGGTGATCCTCCTGCCTCAGCCACCTGAGTGCTGGGATTACAGGTGTGTGCCATCAGGCCTGGCTGAGCAGATAAACGGAGAGCTGCCAGGCCAGTGTACACTCGCTGGGTAGCTTTCCTAGGAAGCCAGCCTCTGCAAAGCCCCACCTCCACCTGCGGTCCAAAAACCCAGCACTGCGGTCTGACTTTCTGTGGGTGACCCCGGGTTCTCACACCCCACTCATTTCTCCCCCCTTCCCCAAGGTTTCCCCATTTTGGAGGGCAGGGCCGTGGGCTCCCGCTTCTCAGTGTCCTTGTGCCAAGATGTCCCCTAGAGGTGTGACTTGGTCATGTTTACAAAGAAGGTCTTTGCTCTGAAGTTGGCAGGGCCGTGCGAGGACTCGGTGAGCGGAGGTCTCCAAGCCAGAATGTGGGCTGGGCTCCGATGTAATTTCACACAGAAAAGAGTTCTCCGGGCCAGTGCCAGCGAGCAGCAGCTCTGTGTAAAAGATGCCGCCCTTATCATCTCCCCGTTCTAGGGTTCTCAGAGAAACTCCATTCCGCAAGCCAAAGCCCAGATAGGTCGCAACACATCGCTCCTCGTGGGGCCCAGGGCCGGGCGAGGGTGCCGCTTCCAGGGCCGCGAGCAGGGTCTCCACAGCGCCCCCACCGAGCTGAGGCCTCCCTGAGCGTTGCATGGAGTGGGCTTGGGGTGCCGTGTGCAGGGAATCTCAGGCCCCTGCAGTTTGTGTCTTTGGCACCTGGCACGTGGTCAGCCTCAGTCGTGTTACTTATCGCCATGCATCCCAAGAGCCCACATCAGGGCTGCCTCAGAGAGTCAGAACGGAAACTACATTTGTCACTTTAAATTTCCTAGTAGCTACATCTTTTTGAAAGTAGAAAGGAACAGGCGAAGTTAACTTTAAGTTGAAATCTTTTTTTTTTTTCCTTTGGTGCTGGGGCTCACACTCAGGGTCTTGTGCCTGCAAGGCAAGCATTCTAACCACTGAGCCAAATCCCCGGCCCCTGAGGTTAACTTTAATAATACAAAATATATTGTGAATGTTTAAATATTTTTTTAAATTATTGCAGTAAAAGATACATTGCCATTGATCCTCAAAATACTCTTTTCAAATGCACTTGTCCCATCATTCTCGACACTTTCTGAAGCAGTTCTGGAAGTCCTCTTTCATGAGTGTCTTTACAAGGCATGATCAAAAATGTAGTGAATGCCTCTGCCATGGGCCATTTAACAGAAAAGCAGGCCCATAAAAACATGGTGGTGTGTCCTCACCCACCTCACTCACCGGATTTGGTACTGTGACTCCTGACTCTCCCTGAGTCAAAATGACCGTAAAAGTTAAACGTTTTGAATCGATTCAGAACATTGAGGCAGCCATGACAGTGCAACTAAAAACACTCACTGAACAAGACTTCCCAAGCTGCTTCAGAAAATGGCAAGATTAAAGAAAAGAAAATGGCAAGAAGGTTAGGACAAATGTGTTCAAAGCAAAGGGGAGTATTTTGAGGGGGATCAATGGCGATGCATCTCGTACTGCAATTTTTTTAAATTTAAACATTCCGTATTTTTTCATTCACAACTCACATATCTGATTATGAACCCAACACATAATCAATAAAAAATTATAAAAATGTTTCTTTTACGTGCCTTTTTTTTTTTTTGGAATATCTTCCCAATCCAATGTGTCTTTTATGCCTACACTTTGGACTAGCCACACTTCAAGTACCCAGTAGCCGCATGTAGCCACCTGATCAGACAGCCCCAACTGAGAGATCTTAAGGCCCATAGACAAATCCTTTTCAGAGAGAGTGGGTGGACTAAGGCTGGACAGGATAATTCAGGCTGTGAGGTTAAGTGAGGCTGAGTTCAAATTCCAGCCTTCAGCCTCCCCAGCTTTGCGATCCAGCTCAATTCACTTTGCCTTGATTTCTCCAGTTGCCAAAATGGACTATAAAGATCATCTCAGGTCTCATGGCATTTTTTGTTTTGTTTTGTTTTTGTAGTACTGGCCATTGAACCCAGGGATTTCACACTGAGTTACATCTGCAGGGTCTCACTAAGTTGCCTGGCCTGGGCTGGAACTTTAGATCCTCCTGCCTCAGCTTCCCAGAGTGTCACAGGATTCTTGTAACATCAGACAATAAAATAAATGCAGAAGGGTTTTGCAGACTCTGAAGTATGTTGCAAGTTCAAATTTCTGTTGATCATCCTTTCAACATACATTTATTACTGCTGTTATCACAGCATTTAATGAAAAATGCACTGACATATAACCCTATCAATATTCACTTTTTAGCCACATAAACTTCTATTAAAACCATTCTAATTATACTCGCTACTTCTCCATGTTATAAACAGTTAGAATGAGGAGGAAGGGTCAGGGAAACTCAAAACCCTAAGCATAGACTGGCACTCTATCTGGTTCTACCTTTTGAAATTTTCACATCCCCACTTGCCAGACTGGGTCAGTCTGTGTAGGGGGAGGGCCTACATGAGGAACAGGGTTCCTTGAGAATTGCTTTATTAAAAGATAGGTAATAGGCAACAGGAAGATAGATCTTCTACAATGGGAAGGAGACCAGAGGTGGAGGGAGGATAAAGAGAGGGAAAGAGACGTAAAAAATTTTAAGATGTGTTGTAAGGGGCTGGGGATTTAGCTTAGTGATAGAGTGCTTGCCTAGCAAGTGCAAGACCCTGAGTTCAATCCCCAGCACTCCCCCAAAAAAGATATGTTATGTACACACTCCAACTTTCCACAATGAATGTACTGCAAATACGTCATAATGTAAATAACAATAAGTAGAAAAATTGGGCAGACTCTTTATACACAGGGAGGAGGAGAAGGAGAGAGAGAGAGCAAGCTTTATTTGCATTACCCTTGAGAACCTGGGAGAAGCTAGGCCTGTGTAGCTGGGCCAGAGAGGAATAGAGAAGAAAATGTTAGTGATGTTATAGTAGGATTCCATTTTGTTATAAATTTAAAAAGAGAGAATTTGATGTATAAGATGTATCCATTGTAAGTGGTAGTTTATGGTTCGTTTTTCATTTTCTTTTTTGTGTATTTATATTTAAAGGAAATTCGGAAGTTTTATTGATGCAAGTTATAATATATGTTCATTGTAGAAAAATAGAATCTATAGGTTTAAAAAAGAAGTCAAGGTTTTATCATATCTTTTCATGATAGCCCATACTGTGTCTCTCAGACATGGCATGTATTTTTATTTTCTTTTTATTTTATTTTTTTACTTTTTCTTTGTTTGGCTCAAACTCACTCTACAGAGCTAGTTCCTCTCCCAATCTCTACCTTGCACTTAAATAAACTTTTTCACTGCTAAAAAATAAAAAAAGTCAATAAAAACCTGAAATTACCAAGAAAATAATGACATAATTACCAAGAAATAATGACATTAATATTTTGATTTTTTCCAACTTTTTTTCTGTATCTTCAAACATATAAGTACCCTAAATCTATTTTTGGTGAAGTTAAAGTAACAGTGAACACCAGGCACCAGGAAAGAAAAATGACACACCTAAGAAAACCCATAACCAGACACGAAATAGGCATTTATGTTGAGCTAAGAGTGAAACATGAATAAGGGAAGACGCAACCTTAGTTTTTTTCTTTTCACTATTTTTTCCACAAAGAATGCATATGACTTCTGTAACTCAAGTTAACAAATTCAATCAATCTTTTATTTTTTTCTATATTTTAAATGGTGCACATAATAACAGAGAAGGAAAGGGGCTGCATGTGCCCAAGCAGCCTTGGTGTGAGGGCTGCAGGGCCCACACAGTCTGCATGTGCAGAAGGCTGAGGCAGAGGCGGCCTTGTCTGCTCACTGTGCACTTCCCTGCACCCGGCACCTCCACTTTGCACATGACTCCTCACTGTCGCACTCTCCCCTGCCCCTTCCCTCAGAAAATGATGAAGGACAACAACCTGGTACGCCACCTGGATGCCTGTGAGACCATGGGCAATGCCACGGCCATCTGCTCAGACAAGACAGGCACGCTGACCACCAATCGCATGACCGTGGTGCAGGCCTATGTGGGCGACGTCCACTACAAGGAGGTTCCCGACCCCAGCTCCATCAATGCCAAGACCATGGAGATGCTGGTCAATGCCATCGCCATCAACAGCGCCTACACCACCAAGATCCTGGTGAGTGGGTCCGGCTGCGTCCTGTCCCGGGACAGCACCAACTGTGGGGGTGGCCCAGGGTCCTGGGTTGGAATGTTCAACCTCCACAGATAGATCCCGGGGTGGTCAGATGATAAGCAATTCACTTCTCTGTGACTTAAGTCAATTAACATTGCTGTAATGTTTGTGTGACCATAAAGAAAAGGTCATTGTTAGTTATTATTACTGATGATTAGCATTATAAATTACTATTTTTTAAATCTTGGAATTGATCCCACATACTCATACAAAAACTTTTTATGTGTTAGCTTGTTAGCCTGATCTACATAAAAAATGATTCCAAAACGTAGTGGTTCAAAATAAAACCATGTGCAGATGGCCCTGTGTATCCACAGGCTCTGTATGCCCTGATGAAACCAATCATGGATCAAAAATATTCAAAATCCCAGTTAAGCTTACAATGGTTGCTTCTGTACTGAACATATGTAGATTTTTTTTCTTGTCCTAATGCTCTAAACAATACAACTATTTACAGAGTTATTTACACAGAATGGGGTATTATACATAAGTTAAAGATGTAGGGTCTGTGAAAGGGAGTTGAGGAATTAGCTCAAGTGGTAGCTTGCTTGCCTAGCAAGTACAAAGCCCTGAGTTTGATCCCCAGAACCCCAAAATAAATACATACATACATACATAAAGTCTATGGAAGTCTATAGGCTTTATGCAAATACTATGCCATTTAGCATGAGGGATGGCGCACACACAGCTTTGGGTATCTGCTGACAGTCCTAGACCCACTCCCTGTGGATACCAGCCACCAGCTGTACTTAGCCTGAAATCCCTGGGTTGATGTTAAGGCTGGGCTCAGCAAGGTGGCTCTTCTGGTGTCTGGCTCCTCACATGTCTGCAAGGTTCAGCTGGATAGACCTATCTAGCCCTGCCCCACCTAGTCTCTCAGCTCCATGTGGTCTTGCCTCCTCCAGCAGGCTAGTCTGGGGCGCAGAGTTCTGAGAGAGAAATGGAGTATGCGGACACTCTGGAAGCCTGGGCTCTGAACTGAGATGGCATCACTTTGCTGCATTCCGTTGGCCCCTGCAGTCAGGAGGCCAACCCAGAGTCACAAAGTAGGATACGGATGCCACTTCTGTTGGGAGGAGCTGCAAAGGGCATGAGTTCCGAGAAGAGACTAATTGTAGCCACTTTTACAATCTGCCGCCAATGATGCTGGTGTTATTAATAGCAGTAATAGTACCGATTTGGATAAGTAAGCCCAGCCTCACTGTCTCAGCTAAGCTGCCCAGGCTCATAGTGCTGAGGTCCTGCTTGTTTTAGAAGAACAGTCTACCTCTTTGTAATTAACCAGCATTTGGATGATGGAAGAGAAACCCAGATCCACCCTTCTAGATGCCTGTGGGCACCCAGATGTAGGGCATTTCTGCCTCACATGCATCTCTGGGTAACCAGCTGAGCTTTTTGTTTACCTTCCAAATGTGCCCGAGCCCCAACCTGCCCTTCTGCCCCTGAGCCAGCTACAGCCTTCCTGCAGCCAGCAGCTTCACTGAATGCAGGAAGGGCATACAAGTCAGCAGGAAGGGACCAAGAGCTGGTGAGGGAGGAAGAGGAAGAGCAGCAGGAGGAGGCAGCTCCTGCACTCTGAGCTGAGCACCTCCCCGAATCGCCCTGGAGCCGCAGGGTCAGGGAAGCAGAACTGGCGAAGGGAGAAAGTGGGTCAGAGAACGTGGGCAGACAGGACAAAGAGCCCTGGGGGCAGGGCCAGAAATGATGACATTTTGGTCTTCTTTCCCTCAAATTGGGAATCAAGGCAGATGAGCATGCTTCATTCTGTTCTTCGGACCTTCCTAAAATAAATGAAATCCTAGTGGTGATTTTGTCCTGTAGATATGGCAGAGAGAGGAAGGAGTGGGACAATACCCAGAAGAGGTTTCTGGCAATAGGGCAGCCACCTAGGCACAGCTCTTTGCGGGGGGGCTTGGACTGAGATGTATGCTGCTCAGTTACATCCAGCGGGAGCTCCTGGAGGGTGCCGGGGGGCTGTGGGACTGGCTCCCGCAGAAACGTGCAAAGAGCTTCAGAGCGTGGCAGTGAGGCTCCAACCTCATCTCTGTCTTGGGGGACTGAGGGCCATGTCCCAGGAGTCAGCCAGTACACCTAGGGGAGGGTGCAGCTGGGGAGGCCAGAGAGAGGCCGGACACTTGGAAACTACAATCAAGAGGCCACTTACCTCTTGGGCACCAGGGTCCCCTGTTATACCTCAGACACCGACATCCAAGGGAGGCCTCCTCTCCTGTCTTCTGGACTTCCCTGAAAGTACCCGGCTGTGTGGTTCTTTTTCTGTGAGCTGACACCTGTCGGTGTGAGAAGCTAGGACAGCAGAGCCCCTGGAGGAAGCGAACAGGGATCAAAACTCGCACTGGAGTCAGACTGCCTGGGTGCAGCCTCTCACTGGCTGTGTGAATATGAACAAGGCACTTAACCTCTCCAGTTACTTGGTCCCAATTTCCTGGGGGAAATAGTAGTATTATTGTGAGGATGAAATGGTTTAGTAAGTGAAAAGTGCTTAGCACAATGTTTGGCACATGATTAGTATGCAGTCCGACTCTGTTGTTACTCAGTGATAAAATCACCCGTTGAAAGAAGATTCCATTTGTAGCAATGCAGAAGCTAAAGAATAAGTAAACAGCAGAGACAGCTGGGCTAGAGAGGGAAAAGGTTTTGCCCAAAGCCATGCACCCAACTGGGGCAAAGCCAGACTGTGGCTACCCCAAAGCCAGCAGTTGAGTGGGGGTGTGCAGACCAGGTCCCTGGCCATTGGAAGCAGTCCCACAGCACCTTTAGCCTGTGATGGTCTTGGGAACAGGGCCAGGAGCTCCCTCAGACCCTGCCAGCCGGATGGGGCAAAGAGGCTCTGAGGGGCTGTCCTTTCGAGGCCCACATGAACACTGAGAAGAGGCCAGGGCAGCTCAGTCCAACGCAGGAGTCCGGCCACCCTCCAGACCACGCTGGGACAGCTAGACTAGAGAGCATCCTGAAACCATGCAAGAGGAGGTGAGGAGGAAAGGCATGTAATGTCCTTCAGTTTCTCTGTCTGGCAGCTCAGATTGGAACGTGAGCCTGGCCTGGGGAGATGAGACCCTGGCCAGGAGTGGGCTCCCGCACACTGTTCCCTCAGAAAGGACACCAGTGCCACTGTGTCTTCTTGCTGTGTGAGGCAGGCTCTGGGCCCTTTGACAGCAAGTAGACATAGCAGAGTCTTCTCCAGGCTCCTAGTATGGGGTTTTGGGAAATACAGGGTGGATGTATGGGGAAGTGAATTAACTGGTAAATAAATATATAGATATATAATTTTGATGAGGTGAGAAGTAGATAGAGAGGGGGGAGTAGATGGATAGATGGATAGGTGAGTGGGGAATGGATGGATGGTTGGATGGATGGGATGAGTGGATATGTTGGTAGGTGGACAGATGGATGGATGGATGGATGGATGAGTAGATTACCTACAAGGGTAGATTGTGTGGAAGTCACATCAGTGGATTCATAGACCATGCTGGCCACCTCGTCCAGTCCCCTCACTTTTCTCTGAGGCCAAGAAATGGGAAAGGACTTGTCCCCAGTTATCCCCTTGGTAGTGGAATTTAAATCCAGATGTTCTACACCTATCCCAGGAAGGGGTAGTTAAGGCTTGGCTGTGAAGTCAAAGACAACAGGGTTCAAACCCCAGTTCCAGCACTCACCGCCTGTGTGACCTCTAGCCAGTTATTTAACCTCTCTGAGCCTGTAAGTTGCTTTCCAGTCTGTAATGTGAACATATCATTAGTTATAATTGCTAACATTCACTTAGTAGGCTCATTACTGAGTGCTTACCCTATATCGCCTTGTTTAGCAACTGCACATAGAAGGTGACAACACACACCCAACTCATAAGAAAGACCCTGGATCTGGGTGCAGCTAGGAACGTGCTGGAGTCCCAGGGCAGGTAAGAGGCTGAGCAGGACTGGAAGCCAGGTTTGTGTCTCCCAGAGCCCAAGTAGCTGGACCCTTGTCTAGAGGCTGTTCAAGGCTGCTGTGCGGTTTAGATGAGGCTCATGTAGGCAGAATCCACAGCGCATCTCAGCATGCAGCAAGCACTCAGCCCATTACTCTTTCTACCTCTAGGATTCTTGCTGAGCCCGACCCACGGTAGTTTGCTTTGCCAGTGACTGTCTTGCTTGTCCCTCTGCATCCCTTTCGTATATATCATGCAGCCAAAAAGACCACTGCTATTTCACGGCTAGGAAAACTGAACCACAGAAACATTTGGTAACCTGCTCCCGATGACCAAGTGACAGAGTTGAGCACAAAGGAGTCCAGAGAAATCCATCCAGTGGGGAAGGAGCTCTAGGGGAGTGTGGTGGTCTGTGGCATGGGCATTTCCGTGGGGCCAGATGAGGAGGCTGGAGGGCTGAGGCAAGCTCGGAAGCAGCAGATGAGCCCTGGACCAGCTTCCTCCTCCCCAGATTCCAAGCCCAGGAGGAGCAGGGCTGAGGCTGCAGGTGGGGAGGCTAGAAAAAGAGGCCAGCCGCATCCTCTGACCCCCATCCCTTCTGAGGACCACGGGGGTCTTTTCTTTCCTCCCTTATTTCTAGTCATTAGGAGCTTAACCTCCCCTCCAAGGGAAGCTATGTGAGTCATCTTTTAGTCAAAAATTGCTTTCCTGCCTCAGAAGTTCTGGCACGACCTCCAATTTGCTTTGTGCTCTCGGCCTTTAAGCATCAGGACTTCCCCAACTTCCTGTTGCCTACCAAAGCCCGCCCTTCTCCGAGCCTCGTTTCAGGCGCAGAGTGGCGGCACACATTTCCTGGGGCAATGCTCGCCTTCCCTGTGGGCACTCATTCTGCATGCCGAGGCCGCCCAAGTGGGCTTGAGTTTTAACTTTTATGAGGCTGTTTTAAGGCAAGTAGACAGGACAGTTGGCATTTGAATTATTAAACTGAGGACAGGCGCATATGGTGCTGGACTGAGGAGAATGTGTGGCATATTTTTGAAAACATAGACTAGGGGGAGAAAACGAATCTGCCTGGAGCCCCCAAAGTGGTTCAGGAAGAAGGATTCCCCTGGCAGGCTGGTTGTCCAGAATAGACAAGCCAAACTGCACCTAACTAGAAACCCCATCCTTAGCATACCCATCGCTAAAGCTGGGTGTCCGTAGTGCCCCTGACCCAGGGAATCCCAGTAACCCCCCAAATGGCAGGCACGATCTGCTTGTTCTTGTTTTCTGTGAGCCTCAGAACCCAGGTGGACAGTGGGTGGCCAAGGCGAAGAGGGACAGAAGTGGCTCTGGGAAGCAGAGACAGCCCTGGGAAGGTCTCCTGCCTCACAACCCCACGTCCCTCGCGTCAGGCCAGCTCTAAGACCGGGCTAGTCACAACAGACAAAACTGGAAGGGACTTTGCCAGGCACAGATGAGGCAGTGAGGCAGGAGTGTCGTTCAATAGGTGGGACGGCAGGGACCTTGGTGTTGAGTTTTAACAGTTGTGGTCTCAGTTTTTGCAGACACCATCTCTGGGAGAAGATGGTTCTGAAGTAATCACCCAGATCAGGAATTCCAGGTGGGGGAGATGTTGTTGTTGTTACTTTGTAGTGCTGGGAACTGAACCCAGAACTTTGCGCTGCACTGTATCCCCAGTTCTTTTTTTTTTTTTCGGAATGTCTCACTAAATTGCTGAATTAGTCAGGTTGGGGTCAAGCTTGTACTTCTGCCTCAGCATTTGATAGTGCTGGGAGAATTCCAGTTCTTTAGTAAAGCTGTTAATCCCTGCATCCCACTCCCTCACTTGACATACCCACGCGCACACACACACACTCACATGATACACCATGCGCACTATACCCACACTACACAGCACAACACGTAGCATACACTAGACCATCCATACTCTACACACCACAACACACGCTGTCCACACAGCACACATACCCACCCCATACACCTACATATCACACGCACAAAATATGCAACACACACAGCAGTACACTACTGAACCTGGGAAGGTGCTGTCCAGGCTGTTTCTCCACATCACTGGGATCTCTGTTGTCCAATCTCCCCCCTTCAACCTCAGGCAGACCTGTCACTGTCCTCAGGAGATCTGCCACCTGACAAGCTCCAGGGAGGTAGAGCCTTAGGTGACAAGTCCATCCTAGAAGACGTCTCTCAGAGAGCACCCCACAGACGTGGGGTTATTTGTTGACTCGTCCCACAAATGCTCTCTGGCCAGGCTTGGAGGTGGGTCAGACAGCAGGAGGCAGGCTCCAGGCCCTCCAGACTCTGCCTCGGCTAGCTGTGAGCCAGGGGTCTGGGGCTGCAGAGGAGGGGCCGCACCGCGGACAGCTCATGCTGTGGGCCTGAGCCCCAAGGTGCACCCTGGCACTGCCACCCTCCTCTGCAGGCCTCCGAATGCACGCCGTGAAGTGGGACTGGCGGTCCCGCCCCGGGAGCTGGGACACTTCTGGGAGAGAAAGCTCGACAGAAGCCTGGGCAAGCAGTGAGCTGGGCAAGCAGTGAGCGAGCTGGGCAAGCAGTGAGCTGGGTCAGCAGTGAGCTGGGCACGTGGTCTCGGATCCTGAGGAGGAGGCCGGGCTGTTCTTATGCTGGGCATCAAGAAGCTTTGCAGCCGATGCTTGTCCCTAGGTCACCAGAGACAGCCAGCTAGTAAAAAGTCATTTTCCAGTGCCCTCTCAGGGAAAGCCTTGCGCTGTACTCGCTGTGGTTTACCCGCCATGGGGTTTGCTGCTGTGTTGGTCAGCTTTGGTCACTGTGAGAGATATTCGAGAGAATCATCTCATGAAGAAAGAAGGGCGGTTTGGGCTCGTAGACTTGGAGGCTCTGATCCATGATGAATTGGTCCTATTGCTTTGGCCTGCAGCGAGACAGCACATTTTGGTGGAAGCATGAGGTAGAGCAAAGCTGGGTACCTCATGGCTGGGAAGGGAAAAAGAGGGAAGAGATTGGGGTGCCAGTCACACCCCCCAGTGACCTAAGGACCTCACTTAGGCGCTACCTCCTGAAGTTTTCACCACCTACCAATAGTCCCCAGCCAGGGACCAGGCCTTTAGCGCTTGGGCCTTGGGGTGTGTTTAACATCCAAACCATAGCTGTCGCGATTTATTTTTTTTGTTTTTATAGTGGCAAAATCCACATACCATAAAATTTGCCATCTTGACTGTTTTTAAATGAATAGTTTAGTAGCACTAAATATATTCACATTGTTACAGAAACATCACCACCTTCTGCCCATAGAATTCTTCTCACTGTGCAAAACTGAAACTCTGTTCCCATTAGACCTAACTTCCGGTTCCCACCCCCACAGCTCCTGGCAATAGCCCCTCTAGTTTGATCTCCATGAACTTGTCTCCTCTACTCTTAGAAGTCAATCATACAGTGTTTATTCCTTTTCTGGCTGGCTTCCACGTACCATGATGTTCTCAAGTTTCATCCATGTGGTTGCCTGTGTCCAAACTTCCGCCTTTTCAAGGCCGAAATTCAGAGTATGTATGGACCACCTTTCATTTGTCTGCTCACCCATCAGTGGACAACTCTCCACTGCCAGAGGTGACTCCTGCCTCTCAGCTACTGCGAATGATACTGCTGTGAACCTAGGTGTACAGATATTTCTTTGAGTCCTTCTTTTCAGTTATTTCGCGTGCATACCCCGAATTGGACTTGGTGGATCACATAATTATTCTATTGAATTTTTGAGGACCCACCGTCGTGGTCCCCCACCCATAGCACTGGCATCGTCTGACATTTGTACCAGTGCTGCAGAAGAGTTCCAGTTTTCCACATCCCTGCCAACACTTGTTACTTCCTGGGGCTTTTGTTGTTTTAATAGTATGGGTATGAGACAGGTATGAAATGATACATACTATTTTTTAAATCTCATTTTTGTAGATGTTGCTTATAATTCATAACTCTTCAAAGGCATCCTTCAGGGATCTTGGCATCATTCACTCCCAGCAACCCAAAGCCAGAGTGTGACTTGTCTCCCAAAATCACACCCATACCTACACCCGGCCCTCCCGAAGGGCTCCGCAGCCTTGCGAGGGGGCCGCTGGATGCAGCTATGAAGCAGAGTGGGGCACGTGGGGCACCCCAGGAGTGGCCTTCAGCCAGAGTTGTCCTCCAAACAGGAACAACAGCAGCGCCTTAACTTTCCCACAGAGTTGGAGCCCTGGAGATAAAGACTCTTGGAAATTGTACAGCAAGAGCAAAACCTTTGGGTTTGTCAGGATAAAAAAAGCCAAAAGAGAAAAGGGGAGGGCGCTGCTTCTTGGTAACGCATGTAGGCGATTTCAAGTTCATAGAAACAAACTGAATTACGGAGGAGGCAGCTCTGCCATTTGCAACCACAGATTGTTTGAAATCCTTTTAGAGGAAAATTAAAATATTTCACAGAGGGTAATAAAATGCCGGGTGTTTTGCAGGCCTGACTGCTCAGCTCTCTTGGGCCAATAAATAATTAGGCATTTTTATTTGAGCTTCAGTGTCATCGCTTTCTTTCATTAGTGGAGGGGGAAACTATTGTGGAAAATACATAAAACTCTGGAAATCACCAGAAAGTTAATTATAAAACTGTATATATGTTTGCTTGTGTGTGTGTGTGTGTGTGTGTGTGTGTGTGTGTGTGTGTGTGTTTTCTTTAAGTACATCGTGACAGCCTGTTGTGGAGCCAGAAGGAAGCTCTTAGAATTTATTTTCCCAAAGGCCAAAGATGTGAGCTGCATCCAATCTTCTTCTGCTCCCAAATGAAGTCTCACCAGAGAGCTAGGAAAATGAGCCCTGCCGGGCGCCGGCTGCCAAGACGTGGGTTCGCGTGGCCCCGGGAGCTGGGGGGAGGTTCCGTGCCTTGTCCCCGTTTGTGGCCCCCAGCCACCTGCCGAGGGAGGGACTGTCCATCCTCTTTGTTCTCCGTCCCTCACCAGAGTCAGCCTGAGGGAAAGGCTCTCTCTCAGCTGGAAAGTTCTCTCTCAGCTGGAAACCATCTTCTCCAGCGCCTCCTTTTCTCCAGTGGAGAGCACACGGCTCAGGCTCTGAGGTGTTTTCCTGCCCCGCCTCCCTGAGCCCCAGGACCGCTGCATGTCATGGCTGGGGTCTGCCCCCTGCACTTGAGCCCTGCCTGCAGAAGGGCAGAGGAGGCCCAGGCCAGGTCCAGCTGATGGCATCCTCCTGAATCCTGCTTCCCGCCTGGCTGTTCTTCTGAGCAGTAGGAAGGACGCGATTCTCAGGATGAGGATCCAGAGCCCCTTTGTGCAAAACTGATTGGAGATCTACAAAAGAAACACTACTGGAGCCGGGTGTGGGTAGTACACACCTGGTAATCCCAGCACTTTCGGAGGCTGAAGCAGGAGGATCACAAATACAAGCCCAGCCTAGACAATTTAGCAACTTAGTGAGGCCCTATCTCAAAATTTTAAAATTTTGTAAAAGGGCAGGGGTTGCAGCTCAGTGCAAAAGCCTTGGGTTCCATCTCCAGTACTGCCAAAAACAAAAACACTACTGAGGTGGAGGGGGATTTGGGGTACTTATTACAATTCATTCCTCTTCAAAATAGCTCCAGGGTTTGTGCTTCTCTCTGGCACCTTTTACTACTCCCCAAACCACCTCCACCTGAATGGCTGCGTGTTGATTTTCAGTGAAGTGCGTACATGTGCACGTGCTGTGGGCCTACAAAGGAAGTAAGCATCCTTGCAAATCTACACCACCCACAGCCACCTTCCGCTCCCACCTGAAGTGCCTAGATGGGAGCATCTTGTGCTGACCCACCAGCCCACACTGGTCCCTGAAGATGGAGCTGCCTTGAGACACCTGGCAAACAGTTGGCAAGCACCTACTGTGTGGTGGGCTCTGTGCCCACCCCAAGAACCCACAGAGGAACAGAACACAAGGGCAATCTGCAAATACAAGGAGATGTTTCAGTTTATCCTTAATGGATGAGGAGGAGTTTGCCCTGCAGGGGATGGAGGGGCTCTCTGAGAAGGAACAGCAGAGAGAAGGCACCAAAGCAGGAAGTGGCAGGTGCCAGGAGACACAATCAGTGACTCACTGAGAGTCTCCAGGTCAAGAGCTGCCCACTGAGGGCCAGCATGAAGCAGGCTCCAGATGGGCATCCAATGAGCAAGTGGAGAGAAGGCAAAAAGGGAGGGAACCCAGGAGGGGATAAGTCATTTGCAGCTTTTCATATAAAGCAATCTACAGAGCAAGGCAAGGGAAGAAACTAGAGCCATAAATACAAGTGACTCACAAGCGGCCTGTGGAGCGGGTAAAGCAGTTTACAGAAGGACATGTACAGCTTTTTGGTGCCAAACAGAAAGACATTTGGCCACACCACATGACACTGCCACCGTTTGACTATTTTGACACACAGAGCGGCCATTTCATTTGGCCCATGCTACATCGAAATCCCAAGGGTCCATCCGCACCACAGAATAGTACTCAGCAACCAAAAGGAACACATTGTTGGCGCACAGAACGGCTTCCCTAGATCTCAAGGGAATTATGTGAAGTGAAAAAGCCAAACCCCTAGATTTACATGTTGTGGATCACATGCATGTGATGAGCGTGGGGTGCAGCTCCCTGGTAGCGTACTCCCCAAACGTGCAAGAGACTGGGTTCCTTCTCCAGCACTGCCAAAAAAAAAAAAAAAAAAGTAACAAAATTTGAAGACGGGGAATAGATTATGACTGCCAAGACCAGGGAGGGAGGTGAGACTTGCTATCAAAGAGTAGCCGGGACCCTTGCAATGAAGTGTCCCATCCTGATATCGGAGGTAACCACGGGAATTCAGACCAATGCCTTCAGAAAGAACTAGATACACACACGCACACACAAGTTTGCGTGAAGTGGCTGGGATGTGAGGATGTTTGATGGTGTCAGAGTCGACCCCTCATCTGTGACACAGTACCACAGTGGTACAAGGGGCCCGGAGAGGAGACTTGGAGGTATACAGAGGCTTTTACACTACTTCTTACTGCATGTGACTCTACAGTTATCTCAAAATTAAAAATTAAAGCACATACATGATAGTGATTAGTGCCAAATTTGAGACCGAGGTTGATTCTAAGAGGGTGAATTATATAGATGAGAAGAGATATACAGGGGAGATTCACCTCTGTCTGACACGTTTCCTTAAGAAAATCTGGAGCAGGTACAGCATAATGTCAAGATTCTACAGAGCACGATGGGGGTGCACAATGATTATGTCACTGTCTCATTTATGTTTGAAGTCATTCATCCCTTCCCCTCACTGTGGCCCTCTGGGCAGCAGCCCCACAGCCTTGGTGGCAACCAGGGCAGGGTCTTCTCTGGGGCTGTCCCTGCTGGTGTGAGCCAAGCCATTTGTGAGTCACCCACCTCTCCCCACAGCCCCCAGAGAAGGAGGGCGCCCTGCCCCGGCAGGTGGGCAACAAGACAGAGTGCGGCCTGCTGGGCTTCGTGCTGGACCTGAAGCAGGACTATGAGCCCGTTCGCAGCCAGATGCCAGAGGAGAAGCTGTACAAAGTGTACACCTTCAACTCCGTGCGCAAGTCCATGAGCACCGTCATCAAGATGCCCGATGAGAGCTTCCGCATGTACAGCAAAGGCGCTTCTGAGATTGTGCTCAAGAAGTAGGTGGCCCGCAGGGCACGGGGCTGTGGGCCGGACTGGGCAAGGGCAGCTTTGGACGGCTGGGTCGCACAGTGCCAGACGCCATCCAGGCTGGGTCAGTGGCACCCCTGGGCTGGGAGGGCTCTAGCACCCCGGGGCCCAGAGCCGCCCCCGCCCCAAGGTCACATGGCAGCTCACCTCCAGGGCCCTCTCGCTCTGGTCTTGGCACTGTATCCTCTTTAAAAATTGTGCCGAGTTCTCCCCTCTCTCCTCCCTAAGTCTGCATCCTCAGGACACTTCAACCGTGGCCACACTCAGATCTATCTCTTCTCTTCCTTTAGCATACGGCTGGTTAATGGTACTTGTTTTCTTTATTAAGCAGGCTCCTCTCTCTCCAGATGCTAGAAAGCAGCCTGGAGAACTAAGCAAATCCCTTCCCCTCCCCGAGCCTCAGTCACTCCGCTTGCACATTGCAGGGCTTAGTCTAGCCCAATGGTTCCCAAGCCTGGCCGTGCCCTGGAATCACCAAGAGAGCTTTTTTAAAACCTGCTGATTTGGGCAGAGGGCGCAGCTCAGTGGGAGAACACTGGCCTAGCATGTGTGAAGTCCTGGGCTCCAACCCCAGCACCAAAACAAAACAATCAACTCAAGGACTTACCTGAGACAACTTGAGTTGGACTCTCTAGGCAGGGCTCACATGTGGGTATTTATTGAATATTAAATACTATTTAGTTATGTTATCATTGTAAATGATTCCAGTGTGCAAGCGGAGTTGGGAACCTGAGTGTCAGCTCGCCGGCCTCTGCCAGCCTCCCAGCTGCGGCACCATCGTAGCGGACGCTGCCTGTGAGTGCAGCCCGTGACACAGTGGGCTGCTCTTGCCAAGTGGCCCGGGCAGCTGTGTGAGGGGTCAACCCGGCCCTGAGGCATCAAGGGAGGTGGCCAGCCAGGCATCCTGGGCAGAGACTCCTGGCACCCACGGCTGGCCCTTACTTGTGTCCCTCCCCACCCCCTCCCCTAGGTGCTGCAAAATCCTCAACGGGGCAGGTGAGCCCCGAGTCTTCCGACCTCGAGACCGGGACGAGATGGTGAAGAAGGTGATCGAGCCCATGGCCTGCGACGGGCTGCGCACCATCTGCGTAGCCTACCGAGACTTCCCCGGCAGCCCCGAGCCTGACTGGGACAACGAGAACGACATCCTCAATGACCTCACGTGCATCTGTGTGGTGGGCATCGAGGACCCTGTGCGGCCCGAGGTAGGGGCGGGGCTGGCAGTCCTGAGCCTCTGGCTCCAAGCAGCCCAAGCTGTTCACCCCCCTCCAGGCACTCACACTCATTAAGACTGGTGCGGGCCACTTCCAGCTTGTGTGAGCCAGAGAGACAGAACCGCCCTGGCCATGGTGACAGTCCTCGCCGTCCACAGCCGGCAGGGGCTCTGCCCTCTGCTCCCGGCGGTGGACGGGTGTGGGGCCACCTGCAGGGGAAGCTCCTCCCGCCACAGGAAACCGGGGGCTTCTGTGACAAATCCCCAGGCCTAGATTCCAAGTCTCTGCGAAGGACACACCCAGTCACAAGGGCCGCCGCCCTCAGGAGACCCCGAAGTGTGTGTTCCCCTTGGCCTTTGCTCCTCTCTCCACCCACGTGCAAGTGTGTGATCATGTCCCCTGGCCGGCTTGCCTGGTGACACACTTGGTGGTCTGTATCCAGTGTGCAGGTGCAGAGTTTGCCAGCCAACCACAGGTCACGTTCTCTAGCGGAAGAGCCGTTACTAGGATGGGGGCAGGGCAGCACCTAACAAGTGCTCCGCACACTCCTGGAGTTGTATATGCGTCCAGGGGAGGCCGGGACCGTGCTGAGCCTGGCTGGGTCAGGAGGCCGAGGTGTGTGTGGTCCCAGGGCTGCCTGGGCTCACGAGGCTGAGGAGAGAGGGGCCTGCAGCCTGGGATGTGTAAGGTGCTGCTGTGGGGCTGCTCCCAGAACTGACGCAGGTGCTTCCCACAACCGCCTCCTATCCAGGCCCGCTGCACCCAGGGGCTGTGAGATCTGGTGCCAGCCCCCTGAGGGGCCACTCCTACTGCTCCTAACCTGCATTGGCACTGTTCTCTGGGGCCCCCTGGCCCTTCCCTGCTCCCTCTCTCACAGAGCCTCAGTTTCTCCTTTTTTAAAGTAGGACAGGGTAGCCAGGCATGGACGTGCATGCCTGTCATCCCTGCACTCAGGAAGCTGAGGCAGGAGTATCACCATGAGTTCCAGGCCAGCAGCAAGACCCTGTCTCAACCAGAAAAGAAGGAGAGAGTGAGAAAGAGGGAAAGGGAGAGAGGGAGGATAGGAGAGCTGCCCTCCAAGCTCCTGGCCCTGATGCTCTTGGATTCTGCATATCAAAGAACAAGCACACCGGGAAGTCACAAACTGGACTTCGACACTTAGCAGCAGAAGCAGGCTCCAGGTGTAAGTTCAAGCATCAGACAGACCTGGATTCTGGAGTGCCCATTACATAACCTCTCTGGGCTTATCTTTAGAGTAGGGATGATCATAGTACACACACATACATACAATGCACACACACACATACACACTGGGATGTTGCACAGGGTCAGATCACACACGTGAGCAACGAGCAGAGTGTCCGGCATGAGGTCAGTGGCCCATAATCGGGGATCCCCTTGCTTCAGGCCTCCCGAGTCACCTCGTTGCTGCAGATTCTCAACATCCTGCAGCCCTGACACAGCCTGGCAGAAGTGCTGGGTAAGTGTTTGTGAAGTGATGAGTAAGACTTAACACACTTGAGCCTCAACCCAGCACTGTGTCTCATTCTGTCTCTTTCACGCACGTGCACGCACGCACACACACACACACACACACACTCACACATGCTCTCAATGCTCAGTAGGTCTCGTTCAGCCTCCTCACTCCTACGCAGATCCTAAACAGTGGAGACAATTGATGACGCCCAGAGCCCATACATATTTTCTAGGCAGACAGGCCATTTGTCAGCCTCCACAAGTGACACCTCTCCCCATCAGCCCACTAGCACACTCCAGCCCCTGATGACGCCTTGTCTCCTTCCCGGAAGTCGCTGGCCCCGAGTTCCTGGTGCATCACCTTGCCTGGGAGCACCCCAAAGTGGGACAGAAAACATCGGTCACAGACTGTTTTTGGCTGTGACCCAAATAAGACGAAACTTACTTTATGTCATGACCCAAGTCAACACACACTCTTAACCAGTGTAAGAGTCCCCAAGAGCGGCATGACACCCAGAGTGTTTTCTATCCATTTCGTTCCTTTGGCTTTTGGATGCCGTTATCACCCCTAAACAGATTTCAGTTGCTCAAGGGTCAATGTGAGACTGGAGCTGCCAGCCCGCCCACATGGGGAGCCGTCCTGACTCCCCCAGTCTGCAGGCAAGGATGTCAGCCCACAGGGGTCAGTGATATCCCCGAACCCTGCTGTAAGCAGCTGAGCAAAGCCAGATTCAAGGAGGCTCTCCTCCTTCCTGCCCCAGAGCCTTTGCCCGGGTGCCACACAAGGATGGGGCAGGGCATTTTCAGAAAAGAAAGACCCAGCCTGCAGCAGCTCAGGTGTTTTCTGTGGACAGCACGGTCATCGCAGAAGGTGACAGAGGACACAGAATCTAGGAAGGGACCAGGCTGCAAGCTCCAGCTCTGACCTCAGCAAGCCACTTCTCCCAGCACCTCAGTCTTCTCATCTGCAAAATGGGCCCCTCAGCTCCCTTCCGGGCTCTGACTTTCTCACACAGGGACGCTGCCGACGGGCAAGGCCACCCCTACCTCACCCAAGCATCTACAGAGAGAAGTGCTAAACTGCATGAGAGTGAGGTTCAGAGAGCCACAGCAGAGCCAGGGACCAGGGCTCTAACTCTGCCCCAGCACACCTTCACAGTGGCCTCAGGTACAATTCTTCTCCAGCCTTAGTTTCCCCATCTGAGAAATGAAAGAGCTGGGCCCCCAATGTTCATGGTCGCAGGACAGCAGGCTGTAGGGGCAGCTGCTCGAGGGCATGCAGGCTCAGATGGACACGGAGCTGAGGAGACCAGGAGCAAGCTTTGCATTTATTTGCTTTTCAGGATAGGTAATCTATGTGTGTGGAGCCACATTCAAAAGGCTCCGAAGCACAGACAGTGTGGAGCCACCGCACCTCCAGCCCCAACTCTCACCTGAGGGGCAGCTGCTGTCACCTGTGTTGTAGGCGACTGTCCTTCGGGGTGGAGGAGCCTGAAGGTGCCTATGGTGGCAGCGGCGGGGTTTGGAGGGTTTTGTTCTGTGGTACCAGGATCCCACCTAGGGGTATTCTACCCTTGAGCTGCATCCCAACCCTTTTTCATTTTTCACTTTGAGACAGGCTCTCACTATGTCGCCCAGACTTGTCTTCATCCTCCTGCCTCAGCCTCCAGGGTAACTGGAACCACCCAGCTGGCTTGAGGCTGAGTTTTGCACTCTCCCAGCCCCTTTTCCCAGGCCTGCTCCCTTTGCACAGCACTCTCCATCCCCCTGCCTTGGACATGGGGCAGCTCTGTACAGTGCCTCCCTCTGGTACCCCTGGCCCGGTGAGGCTTCCATCTGGAGCACCTCCAAGGCTCTCAGACAAGCTCGGATCCCCGCCACAGCAGTGGGAAAACAATCTCTGCCTCCCTGAGCCCCCAGTGCAGCGAGCAGAGCGCCACGCTGCCTTCCACTCTGCTGTAAATGCTTACAACGCACAGCCGGGGATGCAGCCTCAGGGAGCAGCAGTCGGGCTGGCCGGGTCACCGTCCAGGGGCGTGCGGAGGCCTTGGAGTCACAGCCAACGGCTGTCACCAGAAACAACAGATGTTTAAAAGCCTTTATTTAATGAAAACAGGAAACACACATTTCCGGGCTGTTTTTTCCTCATCAAGAAATATCTAGGATAATTTTAGTGAAAGAAGCCATTTTTCAAAAAATGTAACAGTGATTTTATTATGTAGAGAGCGTATTTTGAGCACGCCGATGCCCCCGGGGCTGGAGCTTTCATCATGTCTGGTCCTCGGTGCCCCGCGCAGCTAGATGCTCCACAGCTGTTTGTCGGCTGAGCAAATGTGCGAGCAATAAAAGAGAGCTGACTGCACTGGATTGGAGGGATGCGCAGGGAGCATTCCGAGTCCCCACTGACCCACAAAGAGGGAGGGAGGGAGGACCCTGCAGGCAGAAGGAACAGAATGGGCCACCCTAAGGAGGTGGGAAAGTCTACTTTCCATTACCATAAGAAAATGCTTGAGACCATCAGTTTATTATAAGGACAGGACTGTTTTAACTCATCCGTGGTTGGTTGGCCCTATGGCTTCCGGGCTTTGGCAAGGAAGCGCATCACGACAGAGCGTGTAAAAGAGCAGAGCATTCACCTCGTGGCTGGGAAGCGAAAGAGGGAAAGAAGAAGAGCCCAGCCCCACCCTACCCACCCCACCCGGCAGTCCCCTTCCAGGACCAGCCGCCAGGCCCCAGCTCCTGAAGGCTACACCCCTCCCAGCTGCACAGTGAGCTGGGGACCAAGCCTCTCATGCAGGGGCCTTTGGGATCCTCCGGCTACTGCAGATGTCCAAGATCTGGGGACCAGCGGATACCCCTGCTGCCCTCGTGAGAGCGAGTCTGCACAGGACCCTGGGAGCCCCGATCGGAAGGACTGTCACGTTCCCTGCCCTGGGCGTGGTACTACTGTCAGTGTCAGGTCGCAGAACCCTCCCGCCCTTGCAAAGGGTGGATGCCCCCACATTACAAATGAGGAAGCAGAGGTTCGGCGGGCAGATGCAGCTCAGCCTTTTGGTCCCTGAGCCCTCTATCCCCATGGCAGGGAGAGGAAAGTGAGATCCCTCAGTTAGCCTGGCCTCCTCACAGAGCTGGCTGCTGGAGGAGCCTGAAGGTGGTCAGTTGCGGACCCAAGAAACAGTCCTGAAAGCAGGCTCCTCCTCCATCAGTCCCAGCAGGACTCCGTGGCTCCCTGGATCCGAAGCCTCTGACCTTCTGACCGCAGCCTCTGCCAACTGTCTGGCTCCAGCCTCCAGCCACAGCATCCTCAGCCTCACCCCCTGGGGTCACCTGCAGCATGGCCCCAGGCCTTTCACATCCGGAGCCTTCTTTGCCTATACAAGTCATGGGTGGCTGTGCACCCAGGACCGCGTGGTGCTCATCTGTGTGACCCCAGCCCTGGTGAAGGCTCCACTGCTTTTGATGGAACAGAACTGGCAGACATTCTCTCCTCCAGGAAGCACACCCTGATTTCTCCTTCCCACCTACCTCTTTATAAAGTAACAGCCTCTTCATCTGTGCTCCTGGATACCTTTATCTAGGCTTGTACCAAAGACCCACGACTCAGTACAAGAGTATGGTCTGACAAAGTAAACACTGGGTTGTCTGAACATAAAAAGGTTATGAAAGAATAAGCTACACTTGGTCTACCATGGAGCCGCCTACTCTGGAAGGAGTGGGCACCCCATCATTGGAGGTATGCAGGCAGAGACCAGCTGACCATCCGCTGGGGATGCCTGGGAACAGATGTAGGCAATGACAGAGGGCCAGAGTCAAATGATGCAAAGTCTGTTCCAAAGCCAAGGCCTTCAACGTGTTTGAAATAGAACCTAAATTCCTGTCTGGGACAGGAGCCAGATGAAGTGTGTGTTTCCGGAAGAGCTCTGTCCTGCTTTCCGCAGCCAAGGTCACAGCCCTGGTGCAGCCAGCACCGAAGGATGTGAATGGGACGCTGGCCGTTCACATCCCCTCTCCTGCCCTCTCTGTGGGCTTCTGTGAGCTGCTGCTGGGGCACGAGGCTGAGGCCTTGCTCATAAGGCCCCCAAACCTGAGCAGACTCTTCCTAGGAGGCTCTTCCCAGGCCTTGTTCTGACCCCTCAGTGTCAGGAGGTCACCACGGAGCTGTCCCTGCAGACGCCTCTGTACTCCAACCCGGGAACCGTCCTAGAGCATGTATTGCTCACTCAGCCACAAGATGGCCATGCACGAAGGCCTGGATTTTCTCTCCAGCACCAGGTTGGAGTCCCTGAAGCAGAATGACAAAAGACAGGGCCAATGCCCAGGCGGTCGCTGGTGGCGAGGGTAAGGGAGAGACAGAGAGGGACAGGCCAGAGGGCAAGAGACCGGAGGGGCCGGGCAAGCCCCCAAGCTGGAGATGACAGTGGGGCTGAAGGGGCAGCAGGCAGTGTGGTGGGGGTGAACACAAGTGCGATATTTTCAAATCCATCTTGGTTTTTGCCATTCCTGAAGGCTGACGGCACCAGCAGGCAGGAAGTATCCACAGTCGGGTTTGGCACCAGCATTCTGACTCTATTAGTTTGTTAGGGCTGCTGTGCTGTAGTCTGGGCAGTCCCTGACTTAAAATGATTCACGTAAGTACACTGGCCTAAAAGTGAGCTGCATTTCATGACAGCTGTTCTTTGAATTTTGAATTTGGAGCCAGGCATGGTGGCACAACACATGTAATTCAAGCACTCTGGGAGGCTGAGGCAAGAGGATTATGAATCTGAGCCCAGCCCAGGCAATTTAGCAATTTAGCAAGACCTTGTCTCAAAATTTAAAAAAAATTTAAAAAGGGCTGAGAATACAGCTCAATATGAAGGTCCTGGGTTCAATCTTCAGTACCACCAAAAAAAAAATTTTTTTTTTTAAGTTTGGATTTTTTCCTGGGATAGCAACAACCAGCATGATATTCTCTAGAAGACAATGGGCAGGCCCATGAGCCGCATCTCACAGACACATCCATCCCACGAAGAGACAGCCAGGCTTCTGCTGAGCCCACGGGGCTAATGCAGGGTGTTCAGGAGGTCAGGAGTGTGCAGCACATTTTTAGAACTCGCAGTACTTTCAGCTTCTAATGGGTGCACTGGAGCCAACAGGGGCATCTGTACCACAAGCTGAAGGGCTCAGACACTTTCTCACCGTCCAAAGACCAAGGTCCATCTGATTCCAGGAGGGGCAGCAGGCTGCTCCAGAGGCCCGTGAGAGGCATCTCTCCAGGCCTCTCTCCTGGCTGGAGGTCCATGAGGACACACGCTCCTGACCTCTGCCTCATCATCATGACATCCCCTCGTGTGCACATCTGTGTCCAAAACACCCCTCTGTATAAGGACACGGCCCCCCGGATGAGGGCTCACCCTGAGGGATCACTGCCGTAAAGACCCTCTCCCCGAGGAAGGCCCCCTTTGCAGCTGTGGGCACAGGACTGGATCGTACAGTTTGAGAGAGTTCAGTTAGTCTGTGCAGGTTTCGCCTTCTCTTGGCAGTGGTGCAGCGAGGCAGGCATGGGAGTGAGTGGCCCGTCGCCATGCTATGCAAGAGGAAGGGGAGTTGGGTTGAGCCTTCAGGCTTCAGAGTCTAACCTGCTTCTTTCTGTACAACTGAATTTTCTGCCCTTGACATGTTCTCTCCTACTTAAAGATGTTTTGCAGCAAATATAGCCTTATTATTGTATTATTTGTCACTGCCCGTGGGTACGAATCACTTGTTTGGTTGATTTGTGTTCCCCACAAAGGATCACAGAGGCCCCAGGCTAGTTTCCACAGCCTAATTGACGGGTGAATCCACAGCTCCGTGGAGGAGCTACTGGGGAGGGGTGGTGGGCGTTGCCACCTTGCAATTGGCTAAGCTGGGTCTAATCTACCCTCATTGGCCCAGACATAAGTCTGTTATTACAGTTTGAGAGCAGAATGCAGCCCTTGTCCTTGAAGCATCCTGTTTTACACAAAGCAGAGTCATACGTAATTATTCTAAGCTGATGTCACAGTCTATAAATACAATGCCCCCAAATGCAAATGTCCCCTGAAAAATACACAGGTTATCATGGAGTTTGTCAGTGAAACCAGCACAAGTGTAGTTATCAAGTACTGGGCACTCTCACCGCGGGCCAGATCTGAGGGGCTGCTTCTTAGGGTCTTTCCGAAGTATTTGCCAGGTCAGAGTTGCCAGTGGCTTTGTCTCAGGATAGACTGTCACAGTCGGCTGGTGGTGGCTGCCTGGGACTCTGTGCTGAGGAGACTTCCAAGGTCCCCCCAGGTCTAATCAGGGGAGCCGTGATGGATTGGCAGTGCCTGCCCTGGGTGCCAGAGGGGAGGCAGTGGCCCGGTGCCCTGTGTGATCACCTAGTCCCCTTTCCTGGATCTGCCTACGAGAGGTGCTCATTGGGGTTCCACGAATGGAGGGGCCTGCCTGAGGTGGTACCCTCCTCCCCATGACTCCTGTCCTCCTGTCCAGGTACCCGAAGCCATCCGGAAGTGCCAACGGGCAGGCATCACAGTCCGCATGGTCACTGGTGACAATATCAACACGGCCCGAGCCATCGCCATCAAGTGTGGCATCATCCATCCAGGGGAGGACTTCCTGTGCCTGGAGGGCAAAGAGTTCAACCGGAGGATCCGCAACGAGAAGGGGGAGGTGTGTGGCCTGGCAGGGAGGAGCCTGGACGCACAGGCACCGTGTGCTTGTACAAAAACCACCCCGTGTGCCACCCACAGCCCAGTGCCTCGGGGTGGGTCCCCTGCCATTCCCGAGCCTCCATTTCTCTCTCCAACCCTGCCAACCTCCTACCTACCCCACCCCTCTCCAGATTGAGCAGGAGCGGATTGACAAGATCTGGCCAAAGCTGCGCGTGCTGGCTCGCTCTTCCCCCACAGACAAGCACACTCTGGTCAAAGGTAAGCCTGGGTAGTGCAGGCAGCCCTGAGGCCCACACCAGGCAGGGAGCCGCCAGGGCTTCCCAGGTTCTTTGCGAGAGGGAGGGGTCCCCACCTGGAACTCGCCACACCTGGGAGTGTTCATCCACATCCTCACTCATCCCAGGGCCTCTTCTGTACCTCCAACTCCTCTAAGAAGCAGTGAGGCTGGACCTATCTGGGGTCTCAAATTCATGGCTTGAGGGCCAAGTGGGGCCCACAGATGTGTTCTATTTGGCCACTCTTGTGCCTTTTTATGCAGATTTTTTTTCTATTTTAATTTTTATTGGTCCATGTTTGCAGTACATAATGACTACATTCATCATGGGGAGTTGGTTCGCATACATAACACATCTCAATTCTTTTCTTACTGGGCGTGGTGGCACACATCTGTAATCCCAGCACTTGGGAGGCTGAGGCAAGAGGATCACCATGAGTTCGAGGCCAGCCTGGGCTACACAGTGAGTTTGAGGCCAGCCGGAAATACATAGTGAGACCCTATCTCAAAAAAAAATTTTTTTTCTCCTTGCATCCCCACCAGCCATCCCCTTCTTATGCTGAACTGGAGTGGGTCTGTGTTGCTCTCACCAGTCTGGTGGCTTTGCCATTCTTCACTGCCTGACGCTCAGCCCACCCTCTTGCTCCCATTTGCCCCAGAGCTTATGAGTTTGAGACCCTGGGTCATTTTTACCTTCGTGACCCCAATCGGCACCTGTGACCAGAACCCCGGGGATGGGCCAACCCCAGAACAGCAGCCTGAGTAAGGAGGCAGAGAGCTAGAATCCTTCTCCATCCGCATCTCCTCTGGAGAGGGACATGAACCACTTGCTAAGCCTGGGTGGCCAGCTGCAAACCACTTCCAGAGTCACACAGCCCTGGGGTGTCAGTTGGATTTTCATCGCTGTGACAAAATACCTGACAAAATCAACTTAAAGAATTAAAAGTTTATTTTGGCTTGTGGCTCAGAGGTTTCGAGCCAGGATCACAGGCTTTGAAGTCTGAGCCAGTCCAAGAGACACAGAGAAAACCCCACCTCCCTCACCTTGGAGGAGCCGATGCTTCTCAGGACTAACCAGGAAAAAGGCCTTGCAGGCCAAGCAGATGGGACCTGGGGCTGGCTCCTGGCAGGGTGAGGGCAGCCCAGGATCACTCCTGAGGCGCAAGATGTCGGAGCCGGGCCTGGAGGTAGGAGGCTTTAAGAGGTGGGGCCCAAGGTGAGGAGCTTATCCTTCCCTCTACAGCTGCTGCTGCCACTGGACACAGGCAGGGAGACACCCATGAGGGCAGGCAGGGGTCCTCACAGCAGCAGAAAGGCCAAAGCTAGAGGTGGGTGATAGAGTGTATCAGCCAGGAGAACAATCATGAAATGGCGGGGCAGCCAGGTGTACCAGGAGATGTCAGCACGGAAGCCTGGTCAGGGAGGGCCACAGAACACTCAGGCTACCCCGAGGCCCCGGGAGGATGGAGAAAGTGAGCTGGGGGTGGGGGCAGGTCCAGGCCAGAGTGTTAGAGACAGACCCTGGGGCTACTGTGGGGAGAACAGGAAAGCTGGGAAGGGGTGGGGATAGGCTAGTGGCAGAGATGGGGACAGAGGGCAAGGTGGGACTTCTGTGGGGCTCTGGAGCCATAAAACGCAGGCCTTGGTGATGCACTGACATGTGAAACGAGAGATGGATAGGTCAAGGTTGAAGCCCAAATTTTTGTCCTGCACACGGACATCCCTGCTGGGAAGCCACTGCATGGGGAGTTCCTTGTGACGACACCCATCATCTACCCCATTCTCTGGCCCGGCTAGAGGCTGGGACCACAAGTCACTCACTCACACTTTTGGGTTTTGTGGAGTATTTTGTTGAGGATGAATCTCGGGAGAGAAGTCAAGGATGGAAGCATGGGGCTGAGGCCACCAGCAGGTGACACAGCCATGTCTCCCCTGGAACGGAGGGACTCCCGAGGAGAAGGTGCTGGAAGAGCAGACAGTGGACCTTCGAACCCCCAGCAGTCCCCAGAGAGGTCAAGGGCTCCTGATCCAGGCAGAGGAGATAAGGGGACAGTGCTTCTGTGGCAACAACCACCAGTGTGGCAAAGGGCTACAGGGGACAAGGGCAGGGCCCTGGCCGCAGAGGCCCACAGCCGGCACAGCTGTCCAGCATGCCCTGTGTGCCAGGAAGAGCCGTGATGGTAGGGCCGGCCCAGGCTGCCCTGCTTCTTGGGGCCCTGAGCACATCCACTCCCACAGGCATTATCGACAGCACACACACCGAGCAGCGGCAGGTGGTGGCCGTGACCGGCGATGGGACCAATGATGGGCCTGCGCTCAAGAAAGCCGACGTGGGCTTCGCCATGGTAGGAAAGACTCAGGGGCCTGGGTAGCTGGGAGGGGCTCACAGACCAAGACTCACGGTGCTTGCAGAGCCCGCAGTTCACACTCAACGGACCACCCTCCGCCTCGTGTGTGTGCAAGGCTCAGGCCTCAGCCTGGGCCGGGGTCTTCCCAGAAGGGTGCAGGGCACGGCAGGCAAGGGAGGTCGGGGGAGAGCGAGAGGGGCCAGGCAGGGGCCGCGTGTGTGTGCTCTCGTGTGTGGCCTGGCTGTCCTGGTCCCACTGAGGCAGGGGTGGGGGTGGAGCCGTGAACGCGTAGGGACAAGGATGACAGTATAGAACTCCCTGCCCCCCAGCCACCCCCAGGCTCCTGTCCCTGTCCCCACAGGGCATTGCAGGCACTGATGTGGCCAAAGAGGCCTCAGACATCATCCTCACAGACGACAACTTCAGCAGCATCGTGAAGGCCGTAATGTGGGGCCGCAACGTCTACGACAGCATCTCCAAGTTCCTGCAGTTCCAGCTGACTGTCAACGTGGTGGCTGTGATCGTGGCCTTCACGGGCGCCTGCATCACGCAGGTGGGTCCTGGGGGGGCACGCAAAACCTATGGGAAGGTGAACCCCAGGACTCCTGGGGATGGAGCACCCGCCAGGGCCCGGCACAAGCGCAGGCCTGGCAGGGGTAAGCAGAGGAGACTCAAAGCTGGCCCAGGGCGTGGGTGGCACCAGGCCTCACTCTCCCATCTGCCCATCCCAACTCCAGCTTGGCTGCTCTCGGGGAGGTGGGAAGAGTGGGCCCAGGGGAGGCAGAGGTAGAGCAGGGCCCAAGGGAGACAGAGCCAGCAGTAGCTGGGGCCTCAGTGCTTGAGGGAGTGTGCAGGAGAGGCCTGGTGGGGACAGTGGGGCAGTGGGGCTCTGTCTTCCCAGATCACCAGCTCTGCACAGGGCTGGGTAGAGCCGATGGCCAGCAGGACCTGGACTTCTACAACCTCACTGCTTCCTCACTGCAGCCCATGAGGCGGGACCGAGATGAGGCCCATTTTACAGATGCAAGGAGGATGAAATGGCCCAGCCCCAGCCATCACCCCTCAGGCCTCTGAGAGCAGGCTCCCTCAGCCCTGCAGGGGTGCCCGAGACCTAACCCCACTAACAGCCACCTGGACAGACGACCTGCACTAACAGCTGCGGGGCCTGGGAACACTGTTCCCTCTCACAATCCCAATCCGGAGGGACAGTGAGGGTCGGGGGGAGTAAGAGGGAGTGGCTGGGGTTCGTTTCCGGGCCAAGGGCCCGCTTGTGTGTGAGAGGCTCCCTCTAGTGGCAGCTCAGCGAATGCCATGACGGCAGCAGCTCGCACAAGGCTTGTGGGAGGCTGACAGCCAGGTGGGGGACACAGCTGGAGAGGATTAACAGTTTGCCCAGGTCTCTGACTGCGTGGCCTTGCAGCCTCAGAGGGAGAAGGTGACTCGACCCTCAGGCACAGGCAGTGGAGCTGGCCGAAGGGCAGGAAGAGGTTCCCAGGGTGTGGCCCCCAGCCAGGCCAGCTTGGAGGGCAGCAGGAGGAGGGGCTGTGATAGCTACCCAGGAGGTGAGTGGGGCCTGCACAGAAGCAGGAGCCGCAGCTGATTTGACTTTCGAGCACACGATAAGTGAGACTAAATCCACAGGGAGAGGTCTAGGCTGGGGAAAATGGGGACCCTGGAGAGGACTCAGGAGGAACCCCAGAGGCAGGACAAGAACCAGGAGAGTGGAGTCAGGGTTGGTGTGACCACTGTTCACAGCAAGTTTGTCTCCTCGCCACTCCAAATAAGCCTGGGAGACATGGTGACACAGAAGAAAAGGAGACAGGCTTTATTTAAAGCCATCTCCGAGGAGACAGAGGGATTCCTGTAATCACCGGTCACCACCTCACCCTGTCCAGTGCACAAGGGTCTTTTACAGCAAGGAAGAGAGGGGAGAGGAATACAAGGAGACAACCGAGGACTCCACATTTGGTTTACCCCTCTGGCCCTTCTTTGCTCCCTCCCTTCTGCAAATTCTGTCTGTTCTTCTGGGCTGAGGAGAGGAGAGAGTGGCATTTTAAGGCCCTCCCTGAGGAAGCCTAGAGAAGCTGCTTGTCTCCAGAAGAAAACAAATTCTAACATGGTCTCACTCTGCCCTACCAGTTACAATGACGCACTACTTTTGGAGCACAGATACATCCAGAAACTTTTTCAGATAACACAGACTATTAAGAGATGGAGGAAAGACGAGCAGGGCTGTAGGCATTGTCGATGGTTTAGGAGAGACTTGGGGGTGCACCAAAGGGATGGAGGAGGCAGGGCCTGTGCCTCCAGGAGAGACCTATCCACCCTGCCACGGGGCTGCCGGGAGCCGGGAGCAGGGAGCAGGGAGATGGTAGGGACGCAGCCAGGTCCATGGGGAGCTGGGGGCCACTGGCGCAGGGGACTATCCCCTCCAGGAGGGAGAAGTGGGCCTGGGCGGGGCTCACACTGTGCTATGGAGAAGTCTTCACTCCTACTGCCCAGGAACCCTGCCTCCTGCAGACCCGTGCGCCCACCCCGTGAAGTGACGGCCCCCTGCCTCCCTGCCCTCCCCAGGACTCCCCTCTGAAAGCCGTGCAGATGCTCTGGGTGAACCTCATTATGGACACCTTTGCTTCCCTGGCCCTGGCCACTGAGCCGCCCACCGAGACCCTGCTGCTGCGGAAGCCCTATGGCCGCAACAAGCCGCTCATCTCAAGGACCATGATGAAGAACATCCTGGGCCATGCGGTCTACCAGCTCACCCTCATCTTCACACTGCTCTTCGTCGGTGAGCCCCGCCCCACTCACATCCTTGCGGCCGCCCACCGCCTCCCAGTCCCACACCTGGATCCACACTCACTTTCTGATTTTGCTAATGGGAAAACTAGGGAGGAAAAGTAAGTTGTTCAGCGTCACATCGGGAGCCTGAGCAGAGGCCCAAAGCCAACTGGTTTCTGCTAGTGACAGCCCCCAGCGCTGAACAGGTGGCGAAGGCCGAGTCCAGGGCTGACGACTGCACCCACAGTTTGCAGGCACCCAGGTTCTGAAGGAAGGGGCTGCCCTTCCCCTTCTAGGACCCATTCCTTACCCCAAGGGTGCAGTCCTGCCCCTTTCACACACTTCCTTTGAGGCTGGGGATTTAGTGCTTTCCATCACAATAACAAATACCTGAGATAATTCACTTAGAAAAGAGGTTTATTTTAGCTCAAGTCTTAGAGGTTTCAGCCCATTCCAAGGCTGCACTTCCCGGCACAAGCACTTGCCTCGGGGCTGGAAGTGAAGTAGAGGAAAAGGTCGTCCACTGTCCTCTTCCAGGGCTCCTCCCTTGAGGACCAAGACCTCCCACCTGGCCTCCCTCTTAAAGGCCCCACCACCTCCCAACAGCACCATGGGCTGGGGGCCAGGTCAGCAACACAGAGACTTTTGGGGACACTTTTGCAAACCATAGTGGCCTCTCATGGGCGCTCCTGTCTTCCTAGTCCAGGTGTGTTTGCCAATCTGGGGTCACTTTCCCCCCCTTACAGTACTAGGGATTGAATCCAAGCAGCACTGAGTTACATTCCCAGTTCTTTTTATTTTTTTTTTTTTTTTATTTTGAGACAGGGTCTCGCTAAACTGCTGGCTGGCCTCAAACTTGCAACCCTCCTGCCTCAGCCTCCAGAGTAGCTGGGATTACAGGCATGCACCGGCAAATCTCTATAAGCAATGTCACAGCTGGCATTCAACCTTACTCAGATTCCCACAGAAAAGTTGGAAGACAGTTCCCCCAAGGTGTATGCCACCTAGAGGAGAAAGGGGTTTGTTAACCCTGTGCCCCCCTCACTGGCTACACCCTGCCCCAGAGCCCACGCTGGCCTCCGAGCTGGGGTGACTCACCGGCTGCCCCGGCCACTACCCTCAGCCCAGCCCCGCCCTCTCGGCTTGGCAGGCGAGAAGATGTTCCAGATCGACAGTGGGAGGAATGCACCGCTGCACTCGCCGCCCTCTGAACACTACACCATCATCTTCAACACCTTCGTCATGATGCAGCTCTTCAACGAGATCAACGCCCGCAAAATCCATGGCGAGCGCAACGTCTTCGATGGCATCTTCCGAAACCCCATCTTCTGTACCATCGTGCTGGGCACCTTTGCCATCCAGGTAGCCGAAACTCCCCAACCTGGGCTGGGCCGGGTTGAGCAATGACAGGTGGCCCCTGACGGCCTGTCTCCGTCTCTCTCTCTCACTCTGGCCATGACCTCCAGATAGTGATCGTGCAGTTTGGAGGGAAGCCATTCAGCTGCTCCCCGCTGCAGCTGGACCAGTGGATGTGGTGCATCTTCATCGGGTTAGGAGAGCTGGTCTGGGGCCAGGTAAGCTCCAGTGTGCTGCAGTGGGCACTTCTGTTCAGGGAAAGGAGAGCGCTCCAGCCAGGACCCCGGTGCCCCAGGGCAGGCCTCCCACCCCTGGGCATCCGAGCAAGGGGGTCACCCATAGCCTGCATACTGCTCACTCTGCACACTGTCACTCAGATTTTTCCTTTTCATCTGCTCCCATTGTTTACTTGTTGGTTTTTTGCATCGATTTAAATTGAGCTCAAAAGGCAACATTATGTTACTAATACGACTGAAAATCAGTCACTTGCTATATATAAATAGAAGCTAACAAAACAGTTAAGGTAACTACCATAGTGTTAAGTGCTCACTAGATTCGACGGCCATCAGAGCCTGAAGTCAGCTTGTTAGAAAGGGAGATGAGGTGGCGGTGGTGTCCCGTGCTGATGGCCCATGATGGCATTCAGAGAACACAGAGGGAGTGTAAGAGGGATGGTCCTGCCATGCTGCTGTGCTGTGCCTACAGCTATCTGAGATCCCCTGGCCCTGGGGATACTCTCTAGTAGCCTCTCCAGCTGTGACCCCAGATCATATTCCACCAGATTCCTTCCCTGCTTCTGTCCACATTCCAGGCACAGGTGTGCGTGCATGTGTGTGTGCACGCGTACGCACAAGCGTCAACACACACATCCACATCATCCTAGCCACGATGCATTGCCGCTCCGTCTCCTGACCAGGACTCAGTGCTGGGAGCAGAGTCCACAGCCAACCCTGAGCCAGAGGGACTTTGTCCCCAGGGCACTCAGACACCCAGACTGGGCTGCACTAGGCCACACTGGGCCACGCTGGGCCAGAGATGCTATTCCCACCTCAGGCCGTCCCTAGGCTACAGTATGAGTGGCAATGGCAAAATTAACTGGAGAGGAAGACGAAAGTTCGGTTTCATCCAAAAGGATCTTCTTCCAACTTTGGAGCTTCTTGAAGCATTGACGACGCACTGACTTAGCACCCCATTCTCTGTCCACCTCCAGAGCCAGGCCACCGTCGGTGCCCCAGGCTGCCCCTTGAGGGAGCTTCCAGTCTGAAGGGCAGACTCATAAGACTGAGGCTGATGCCACTGGGCAGAGCTGACCCTAAGAGCCCCAGAGACAGTGTTTGGTCCAGCCCCTGTCTGTCCTGTGAGATCCGCGGCCTCAGTTTCCCTGAAACCTGCCTCTCCCACTTCAGCCCCAGGAACAAGCCCTTTGGGGAAGATAAGAGGATAAGGCACTTCCCCTCCCACATTGCCTTTCCCATCTACCGGCTACCCTGTGTTCTTCCCCATATGTGGGGGCCTCCAGGCTCTTCATGGGAACTTGGACACACTATGTAGCTTCATCTCCACAGCTTCCAGAGCTTCCACACAGCTTTGTAGGAGCGAAAACCAAAGCATGGAGAGGCTAAAAGATTTGCCAGTCGCCCGAGGAATATGGCCTGCGATTCAGTCACATCTGTGTGACTCCCAAAGGCTCAGGTGTTCTAC
>PVJO010002358.1:134335-145844 GCA_004026905.1 Hystrix cristata | reverse complement strand
GTTCATTCACCCTTCACTCACTCATCCAGGAGCTCACAGACAGCTGCTGGGCCCAGAACGCTAACACGACCAATGAGGTCTCTGCCCCTAGGAAACTCCGATCCAGTGAGAGAAGCCACTCGAAGGTGAAGAAACAGAACCCATGGCTAAGCCACCAGGAGGCAGGGCTGGGCGGGGTGGCCCCCCTTCCAGCCTCTCTTCCTTGCTGGTCTTGGCCTCCAGGGCTCTCCCTCTGCTCTTCTCTCTTCCTCCATCTGACCTTCATCTGCCCTCTGAGGTCACGTGTTCATGTGCCAAGCCCACAGATGCCAAGTGCTGGGTCTCTTTAGTGGACTGACCCACTTTGGTTACCAAGCAGCTCAGTCCCTGGTCCAAAGTCCCAGGAGAAAAACCGATTGGCCCAGGCGGTAGATGCCCAGCTTCGGTTCAATCATCACAGGATGGGGCGGAGTCACTGGGAACCAACATGGTGGCAGGATCCATTCTGGGGAGAGGAACGGTTTTCTGAGGGACTCCTGGGGGCATTATGAGCATGATCTCAGGTTTCCTCACCTGTCCTGGGAGTGGGGGTGCAAACACCCAGGAATGACCTTCAGAGTGGAACTGGGGCACTGGACAAAAGAGCATCAGCAGCCGAGGGGATGGTCTCACTGCAGACTCACGTCAGCCTGCAGAGCTGGGCTTGACCAGGTTCCCCAAATCCGGGGCCGGGTGGGAAAGTGGGCTCTCAGGGAAGCAGTGCAGAGAGGCCAGGCCAGGCCTTCTGTCCCAGGCAAGGACACCACTTTGCACACATGTGTACCACACGCAGAGGACCTGTCACGCATGCATGGACAAACACAGACATCTAGGCCACACACATGTGCCAGCGTGTGCACACACAGCAGGCACACCCATGCACACCCACACACGGAGCCCCAGGGAGGGCGCCACCGCTCTGCCACTGCCCCCACACACGAAGCCCACAGGGCAGCCACCTTAAGAAGCCAGCATTTGGGGGCCCGGCTCTAGAATCTCCCCAAACCCTGGCTGTGATGTAAAATAGGTCACTGGCATAATCCTGGCCGAAGTAGTCTCACACAGATCAGCCAGGCCATGCTCCCTGGGCCTAATTATCCCATATTTGGTCAATAAGCCATTAACACGGCGCCTTGGATGTTAATAACCATTTCATGAAAAAGTCGGCGTAATTTATGAGATCAACACTGGTTAGCAAAATTAATAAATATTTCATTCGGCCAGATTTATCCCAGCACACTCCCGACAGGTGGGCCGGAGCCCTCACTCGGACGGCCCCCAGGAGCCTGCAGTCTGGGAGAGGAAGGCTCAGCTCTCGCTTGGCCCAATAAACATTTACCTCAAATCCTATCGCCATAAATCCCCAGGCTGGACGAGGGAGCCCAGTAAAACCTGACTTAACATTATGTTCGGGCCATTAACAATATTTATATAGATGTCACTTCAGGGAGGGTTAGAGTCGCCAGGCAGGGCCCCGAAGCCACGACAGGCGCCAGCGGGGATCCCCTGGGAGGACACGTGCCCAGGGAAGCCTCAGGCACCCGAGGGGCCCCAGATCCGCTCTCCATCCCCTGAGGATGGGCAGTTCCTGGCTGTGTGACACAGGACAAGTTTCCTCACCTGTAAAACAGGAGTGTGCCTGTTAGCCATCCTGGGGACTACAGAGAGGCTTAAATCTTCCCTGGCACACAGGAAGCATCCATAACCAGAAACCATTAGGACAATCGCCGTGGCAGATGGAGCCAGAGAATGTGGCCCTCAGTGCTGACGGAGATGCTCTAGGTGGCCTTGGCCCTTGTCATTGAGAGTTCACTATCCACCAGGTACTGTGTACACACTCTCTATTGTCCCATGCGATCCAGTAGGATGAGTGTTCTAGATATCTCTAAGCGGAAAACTGAGGCACAGAAAGACAAAGGGCCTGACCTGGAGCAGCCAGCAGGAAGGGGTAGAGCTGGACCTGGCTCCAGATCTGCAGCTCCAAGGATCCCCCTGGCACCACTCTGTCCTCTGGCCTGGGAGATCCCTGCTCAAGCCGACCAGGGCCCAGGTGATGCCAGAGCCCGTGAGAGGGAGAGAACTTTCCAGAAGAATCGAGTTGCTTCACTCAGCCCAACTCTGACAGGCCTACCTTTTCCCCAGCTGCCCTCCCTGGCTCAATGCCCATGGCAACATGATGATGGGGCCCAACTTTGAGGGATTCTAAAACTGAGGGTAATGCTTGCTCTGTTTCTCTCTGCCTGGGTAGATTTAGGCCGGTGACTGTCCCTCTCTGGGCCTCAATTTTCTCTATGCAAAATAAGCTTTCAACCACTCAACTCTTTATTGACTATATGCCTGCCCCGGGCCAGTTTGCAGGGCTTTTAACAGATCCGGGAGCAGAACAGCCCGCGGAGCCAGCCCCCCTGAGCGTCCATTCTAGCAGGGGAGATGGAGCACCAAAAAGCATGAGCTGAGTGAGCCATTGGCCATGTTAGAGAAGTGATGTGGGTGGGGACAAAAGGGACTAGGTGACAGGATAGAGGGACAGGATATTTGATAAGCCATCAGGTGGGCCTTGCTGAAGAGGTGCAATCCCAGCAAAGACTGGCAGGAGGAGAGGGAGGGAGCCACGTAGATCCCTGGAGAAGAGCACTCCAGACAGGGGGACGGCAGGCACCGAGGCCTGTGCCAGAAGCAGGTCCAGGAGCAGGCCCAGGAGTGGGTGTCCTGAAGCAGGAAGGAGACCCAAGGGTCTGCAGGGCCACGGAGGAGCCAAGCATGGAGACAGGGGAAGGGAGGCAGAGCAGGCTAAGTGTGCATCCTGTGTCCATCACCACGACAACATAACCGAGAATATCAGCTTTAAAGGTTTATTGTGGCTCACGATTTCAGAGGTTCCAGTCCCTGGTCACCTGGCTCTATTGCTTTGGGCAACGAACAGGAGTAGCGATTATTGCTCCTTACAATTAGATGATTCCAAACCATTTCTTAGGGGACGAGGTGGTTTTGGGTCTTACTCCTATATCCCCAACTGGGCTGGGACCCTCTCAGCCTCTTGAGAATCTGTCCAGGCCTCAAGAAGCTTAGGGAGTGAGGGGGTGAGGCCACTGTCACAATGGTATTAAATCAGAGCCCTGGCTCCGGAAGACACCACACCAAGAAGTTGTTAATACCTTTATTATGGGCTGAAATGTATTCACGATATTAAAAGACATCCCATTTCTGCCCCCGTGTCACATCCGAGATGCAGCGTAGATAAATGATCGATCACCGCACAAGATCTACCGAAACCATTAGTAACCATGACATTTTGACGTCAGATTTTAAAAAATTCCTAAGTAATCTTTTTGATTTATGGAATGCTGTCTGGGTTCATCGAGAGAGATCTCAGATTTATCACCGCCTGGTTAGAATTATTAATGATTTTCAATTTGTAAATCTGAAGTCGAGAAAGTCTGTAGGCTCTGGGCAAAAACTCGCTGGGAGGAAGGCCCAGCCTGGCTTCAGCCGAGTTCAACCACGGAGGGACAGTCCTCGCCTCCCACGTCGCATGCGTGTGATATGCTGTCCCAGAGAATCCTGCAGCATGCAAGACCGTGCAGGTGCTGGCTGCAGGGCCTGCTCTGGGGACAGTGTCAGCCCCACTCCACAGAGGGGTGGCCCAGTCCCCAACCAATGGCCCCGGCAGAGCTGGTAAGTGGGACGCCGTTCAGGCAGCAAATGGGTCCCCTCCTTCGGTCTGCCTGCCCTGGGGCCTTGCAAACCTGGACTGGCCCATCCTTGTCACAGCCAGTGCTACACAGGCCACACCTGGGCAGGAGGCAGAGAGCAGCAACCATCGGATCCCAGGCCTGCAGTCTGACGCCCATGGGTTCCCACCGGATGCAGGTCTGGCTCATCACCCCAGTTCAGACCCTGGCTCCCTGGGCTAGTGCCAAGTGTTGGCATCACCGAGGAGCTTTTATACCTGCCCATGCCTGGGCTGCACCTCAGACCCACTGAGGCGGAACTGTTAGAAGGTTCCAGCAGGCAGCCAAGCCTCAGAACAAGCCCGGTACCACCCGAACTCCTTCCTCTCTCCTTGCTTAACTGAGATCTTACTGTGTGTCTCCATGGAGGGACTGCAGAGCACTGGACCTCTCCATGGAGGTCCCCCCCATGGAGGGACTGTGGAGCTGTCTCCCTGGCTGGACTCCTGCCTCCAGCCCCACATCTTCTGGTCCATCTAGCCCGCGAGTGGCCGAGTTCACCTGACTCTGCCCCTTTCCCACTTACATGCTCTGTGGCTCCTATGGGCCTCTAGTATGGGAGGTCATCGTCCTGCCCTGCTCCTGCCGAGGCCTGCACAGGGCCAAGACCTCATGGAGCCTTGCAGCGAGCCACCTGCTGGACAGAGCCAGGCCCAGAATCCTCCCTCTGCCTTCAGAGTTACCCCCCGCCCAGGCAGGAGGGAGGCGCCCAGGTGGAAGACACGAGGGACCAGCTCCACTCGCCCATCTCAGGGCCCAGCTCTCCATCCCTGCTGCTCAGCTGGGGAGCAGGAGGAGGAGCCACAGCGCCGCTCTGATCTGAGCCGCCCTGGCACAGGCCAAGCTAAACGCCAGCACCCAGCAAGTGGCTGCTAGCTCTCTGATGGCTGACATGTCCTAGGCCAGCATGGGAAGGGAAAAGGCCACATTGAAAAGATTCATCTGAGCCAGGTGTGGTGGCACACACCTGTAATCCCAGCACTCTTGGAAACTGAGGTAGGAGGATTCCAACTTCAAGCCCAGTCTGGGACAATTTAGTGAGTTAGCAAGACCCTGTCTCACAATAAAAAATTTAAAAGGGCTGGAGATATAGCTCAGGGCAAAGTCCCTGGATTCAAGCCCCACTACCACAAAAAAAAAAAAAAAAAAAATCCACCTTATGCTGGTTCAAGTCCTGGACACACTGTCAATGACCTTGGCCCTTCTAGGCCTCAGTTTCTCCACAGCTTCTCTGTTCCTTCATGCCCAGTGGTCCTTGTCTGAGGACAGGATGTCAGTGTGGCAGCGGCTCCTTCTCGCGCACCGGGAGACGCAAGTGTCAGCCCCACTCTTAGCTCTCAACACAGAATTCAAAGGGGAAATGGAAAGCGCAGTTTCCGAGGCCTACGGCGGAAGTCCCCTTTGCCATAATCTATCTCAAGGCGAAGTGCTTTTCCCAGCCCTCTTATGCCCCGAGGGTTTGGGGACACAGGAGCCGGGGAGGGCGGGGGCTCCGTGGGAAGAGGGCAGGCAGGTCCCGCAGCCGCCTGAGTCGGGAGTGCCCACTAGTGAGCACCTGCTGTATGCGAGACCCAAGACTCAGCAATACTCCAGCAATACCTCATGCAGCCCTCAGCAGCCCAGGACGGCTCGTGCCCATTTCACAGACAGGAGGCTGAGGGCTGAAAGGGGGTGAGTGCCCAGATTACTGTGGTGGGTGTGGGATCCCAGAGGCCAAGCTCCTCCCGTTCACCTGCCACTATGCCTGCATGGCATACCGAGCCCACCCTGTCCTCCTTGCCAGGTAAGCCTGTGGCCTGCGGTGGCCTCGCCCTTTGCCAGTGCTTACTGGGCCACCAGTGTTCAGAGAACTAACATCAAGCCCTGTACCACCCACTCCAGGCCCAGGCCGAGCTCGAGCACCTGTCTGGACCGGTCTGTGACATTAGAGCCCCAGCATCCCTTGCCTCTCGGGCCTCCCCACACTGGGGGGGACGCAGGCTCAGCGACCTTGTCCCTGACCCCAGTGGAGTCTCCGAGAAGCGACGGTGGAGCGGTTATGTGAGTAGCTGGCCGGGCCCGGCTGTGGGAACCGGGGCAGGAAGCAGACCCTCTCTGAGCATGGTTCCCTTCATCTGTACTGGGGGGCTAATGCGTCCACAGGACCAGGACGTGGCCACAGGAACCCTTTCCCGCTTCACTAATGGCTGTAACTTTTGATTATCATCGTAGGAAAGTCCCCTGGAGTTTTTCAGCACATTGACATCAAGGGAGACGCTGTCACCCAGGTCAGGCGGAGGCCAAGGAGAACCAGCAAGTTTGGCGGACACATCTGAGGCCAAACGTGCTGTCATGGGCAGGGTGCACTCTGAACCGAGCCCAGGGGACAGCTGGTGTGGGACAGTCGGCTCCAACAGCCCAGCTGCTGCCCCTCTCCTGGGCCGAGCAGCCGAGTGCCTGGCACAGACACGCGCAGACCGTGCGGCGCTTGGGACAGAGGTGGGGTTCTCGAACTGCCAGTGTGCAGCTCTTCAAACGGGACGACTCAGTGTTTACAAATAATGTGTCCTAGAGAAAGGGTCACCCCCGTCCTCGGGGACTGGCGTCGAGGGAAGCTCACAGAGCACTGTGAGAAAGAGAAGTAAACTGTCGGCACAAACGCCCGCTGGCAGGAAGCCAGTTAACTGAGGACGTCCCTGCCACCGAGTCCAGAAAGCCAACACCAAGGGCTGGAGTAGAAGCGGAGGCAGAAACGTGGACAGACATGCAGGGTGTCTTGCTTTTTAAAAACCCCAGAGCAGTTTGCATAAAATAATGACACAGGTAGATTTGTGTGTGTTACAGGGGGAAGCAAGGACCCCAAGGGGGCCCTCCCGTTTCTGACTCCGACTGTAAGGGCCTTAGAAGCTGCCGCTGTATCCAAACAGAAGGTAAACGCTGAACAAACTGAAAAATCAGCAACTCTTCTCAGGTACGCCAGAGAGGTGAGGTAAGAGGGTAAACTGCTGTCCCCCAAACTAGAGAAACAGACAGGCAGATAAAGCGGACCACAAATTCCGGGAGCAGAAACCTCCAACCTCCACAAGAAGCAGAACCAGGTAGGACACCCGGAGTCATAATTACTGAGTTGCTGCAGGCTCTGTGTGCACAGATGCGGGTTACAAATTCCAGGGCCCCAGCCACAGGGACCCCAAACTGTGAGTTTCAGATCCTCCAGGAGGACCCCACCAGGTCCTCAGAGGGAAGAGAGGAGAAAGAGCCTCTCATGGCCCTGGCAAAGGAGGGAGAAAGGGACTATGCTGATGTATGGCAGAATGCTCCCCTCCCCCTATCAGAGCCTAACCCACCAGGGGATGGAAATACCCACTTGCAGCCCCTCCCGGCCCTCCTGCCCCATCCGAGGCGGAGGGAAGCAGTGAGAGGCCAGATGAATGAACTTCACCGCCCAGAGGTGCAGGCCGGAAAAGACTGACAGCCACCAGCAGCTGTCTCCTCCCACACCACACTCCTGACCGTCCTCCCAGCCTCTCAGGGCAACCTACAAGAAAACCTACGAGGCTCAAGAAAAGGCAAAACACATAGTTTGAAAAGGCTGAACAAATATCAGAACCAGAGTCCGATATGAGTAATTTTTGAATTATTAAGCCAGCTATAATTAATATGTTAAGGACCCTAATGGGAAAAATAGAAGATATGAAAGAACAGATGAATAAGAGAAGCAGAGAGAAATTCTGAGGAAAAAAAAAAAAAGAATATGCTAGAAGCAATTGTGGTGGTGGTGCACACCTGTAATCCCAGCACTCTGGGAGGCAGAGGCGGGAGGATCGAAAGCTCCAGCTCAGCAGGGGAAATTTAGCAATTTAGTGAGACCCTGTCTCAAAATAAAAATTTTTTAAATGGCTGGGGATGTAACTCAGTGTAAAGGCCTTACTTTCAATCCCCAGTACTGAAGAACAAAGCAAAACAAAAACAAAGAAAGGAAAGCTAGAGAAATGAAGCAGAAATGAAGAACACCTTCAACTCTCATCGTAGACGAGGCACACTGAGAAAAGAATCTGACCTTGAGGGTATAATGGAAACCTTCAAAGCTGAGAAGCAGAGAGGAAAAAAAGACTAAAAATCAATGTGCATGTAATGAAAATACCAAAAGGAAAAAAAAGAAAGAAACAGAAGAGGTGTTTGAAGCACACACGACTGGAAAATCCCAGCAGTTAATGACAGACAGCAAACCACAGATCCAGAAGCCTAGAGAACTCCAAGCAGGACAAACAAACAAAAACAAAACAAAACAAAAAACACTACACTTAGGTACATCATATTCAAATTTCATAAAATCAAAGATAAAGAAAAAATCTTGAAAAAGTCAGAGTGAAGAAACAACTTGAGAGAGAAACAAAGGCAGAAATTACACCAGACCTCTCTTCAGGAGCCAGGCAGGAAAGAAGGCGGAAGAACACTTTTTTTAAAGTGTTGAGAGAAAAAATACACCCATCGGCCTTTAGTTCTGTGCCCTGAGAAATTATCCTCCAAGAGTGAAGGAGAAATAAAGACTTTCTAAGACAAAAATTTAGGGAATTTATGACCAGTAGGCCCGCCTTGCAAAAAATGTTAAAGGGGGCTGGGGATTTAGCTCAGGGGTTAGAGTGCTTGCCACACAAGTACAAGGCCCTGAGTTCGAGCCCCAGCACCAAAAAAAGAAAAAAAGAAATTCCATTATGAATAGTCTATAAGCATTACAGGAAAAGAAATATGATATGCCTGGATGTAAGCATATAGGAAGACATTCAAAATTCACTGGGGCCGGGGATTTAGCTCAGTGGTAGAGCGCCTGCCTGACAAGCTGAAGGCCCTGAGTTCGATCCTCAGCATCGAAAAAAAAACAAAACAAAAAAAAAAAATTCACTGGGTTTTGTTTTTTCATAATTCACTGTTAAATTGGAAAAAAAAAAAGAAAATTTCAGGCTAGTGTATATAAGATGAGACAGTTTATGTGAAGCAACATATATTTGCACATATATTTATACATGCATAGAAAACGTGTGAGAAAACACACTTTAAATTATTATTTGGGGTGTTCATATGGAGTGAGATTCCAAAAGCAAAAGAAAAATCATCCATTCTTACCTTTTTTCATTTTTATTCTACATACTTCTGTACTGTTGGTTTATTATGTGCTTTTTAAATAAACATATATTACATTAAAAAAAGTTCTTGAGACAGAGGGAAATTAATATAGGTCAGAAATTCAGATCTACATAACAAATAAGACCATCACAAAAGGAATAAGAGAAGGGAAAATAAAAACTTATTTTTGTTAATCTTAATGGGTCTAATAAAGAGCAATTTTTCAAAATAGCAAGAATATATTCAATCTAGAGAGTTGTATATTGTGTATGCATATGCATATGTTTGTATGTGAGGGAAATGAATGATGTAATGATACAAGGAAAGGAGAGAGGAATTGGGAAGATTTAGTGGGCTTGAGCCCCAGCACTGAAAAAAAGGAAAAAAAAGAAAAAGAATGAAAGAACATTCTGTGATTACAAGGTACTTGGCCTACTCCTAAATTGGTACAGTGCTATTTGACAGTGGACTTGAATTAACTGTAAATGTACCTCGCAAACTCTAGAGCAAACACTTAAAAAGCTTGAAAAGTTTTATTGATAAGAGAGGAGGGAAAATGAAACTATACTAAATGTTTAATTAAAATCACAAAAGGCAGTAAAAGTGTGTGGGGGAAAAATATAGAAACAAAGACAAGAACAACAAATAGAAAACAGTAGCAAATATGGAAGACATTTATCTAACTATATCAATAGTCAATTGAAATGTCAGTGGTCTAAAAACATCAACTAACAGACAGAGACTGGCAGAGTGGATCAAAATATGTAACTCAACTATATGTCATTACAAGAAACCCATTTTAAATATGAAAACAGATTAAAAGTAAAGGAATGGAAAAATCAATAAAACATTAGCAAGCTGAATCTAACAATGTGTAAACAATAATTATGGATCAGGAATGCAAAAATCAAAATATTAGCAAGTTGCATTAACAACATATGAAAATAATTGTATATCACCAAGTGAGATCTAAGTCTAGATATTCAAGGTTGGTTCAGCATTCAAAAATCAATTAATGAATGTAATCCAGCATGTCAAGAGTTTTAGGAAGAAAAAGGTTCATGATTACATCAATAGATAACCAAAAAAAGGCATTTGACAAAATTTAACACTCACTGATGATTGAAACTCTGAGTACACTAGGTATAGAAGGGAATTTTCTCAACTTGATAAGTAAGACCCACAAGGACCCTGTAGGTAACATCGAACTAAATACAGTAAGTCCCTGACTTATGAAGAATTTCCATTCCCAGAGAAAGTTCGAAAGTCAAATTCATTCATAAGCTGACAAAAGGAGTTAAGATTCTCACAGTACACCCGTGGAAGTTCATGACTTCAGTGTTCATAAACTGGGGACTTACTGTACTGAGAAGCTACTTTTTTCATTAAGATTAGGAACAAGGCTGGGATATCTCTTCTCACCAATGTTTTTCAATATCATACAGAAAGTACCTGCTAATGCAATAAGACGAGAAATAAAACCTATACAAATTGGGAAGAAATAAAATAAAGCTGCCTGTTTTACAGATGACATGATCGTCTATGTAGAATATATCAAAGAATTGGCAAAAAATTCTCTCTCTTTTTTTTTTTTTTTTTTTTGGTGCTGGAGCTCAAACTCAGGGCCTTGTGTTTGCTAGGCAAGCACTCGAAGCACTGAGCTAAATAAATCCCCAGTGTCAGAAAACTCTCAAACAAATAAACAAACACAAAAGAAAACTTCTGGAAATAATAAACAATTATAGCAAGGATTCAGGAAAGGGTGAATTTTAAAAGTTAATGACTTTCCTATCTACTGGCAGTGAGCAAGTAGAATTTGAAATTAATAACATTTTATTAGTATTAGTACCCCTCAAAAATGAAACACTTAGGGATAAATCTATGTACAAGATCTAAAAGAAGAAAGCTCAAAACCTTGATGAGAGGTATCAACAAAAAACTAAACAAATGGACTGTCTTGCCTGTCAACTTGATTGGTTGGAGAGGTGCCTGGGAGATTAGTAAAGCTCACTTCTGGATATGTCTAGGTGGGTCATGGGGACAACCTTAGGGACTATGTCTTGTCTCTGGGCCCTTCCTCTCTGGCTCTTCCTTGCTCACTGTTTCCTGGCGGCCATGAGTTGAGCAGCTTTACTCCTCTGTGCTCTTCTGGTGTGATGTTTCTGCCTCAGAGCCAAGATACCATGGACTGAAACCTCTGAAATTGTAAGCCAAAATAAACCCTTTCTTCCTTAGGTTGTATGTGCCAGGTATTTTGTGCCAGCAAGGAAAAATGACCAATACAGTCAGAGCACTGATATTAGTAACTGCCAGCTATAGTTTCTTTATAACTTGTTATAACACTACAGTAACCAGGACAGTGTGGTATTGGTGAAAGAATAGACAGAGGAACAGAATAGAGAGCCAAAACTAGACCCACATGAATATAGTCAGCTGGCATTGGCAAAAGAGTAAAGCCAGTACCATGGAACAAAGTCCTTACAGCAAATGGTGCTGGAACAAATGTACATCCATATGCAAAATAAATACATAAAAAGATCTAGGGCTGGGGATTTAGCTCAGCGGTTAAAGTGCTTGCCTTGCAAGCACAAGGATCCGAGTTCGATCCCCAGCACCAAAAAAAAAAAAAAAAAAAAAAAAAAAAAAAAAAAAAAAAA
>PVJO010002358.1:122500-127939 GCA_004026905.1 Hystrix cristata | reverse complement strand
CAGGGCAGCTGTCGGGCAGCAGGGCTGAGGGGTCAGGGCGCACGTGCAGGGAAGGTGTCCGGCCCGGGCTTAGCACTGCCATTGCCACAGCCACCCCAGGTGGGCGCTCTGTCCCCACTAGTCCTGGCGCCCGGCCCAACCCAGCCCAAGGACGCAGGCTCTTCCCGTCCCTCATCCCCAGCCTTTTTATCCCTAGATACAAGGGGCACCTTGCAGTCTGTGATGTTCACCACACATGCGCGCACAGCACCTCAGGCCACTGAGGCAAGGGCAGGACTGCTGGGTGCTCTGACAAGCAGGAACAGGTTTCTCTGGTCACCTGTTATTCCTCACACAGAAGGCTCCATGGGCCACCATCTCTGGGACCTCAGTCCTGCGAGCTGCTGGCAGGCCCAGCTCTGAGGGTCGTCTCAGACAGGTGGTGTCACCTCTTTGAGCCTCAGATTCCCTATCTGAAAATGGGATAGTAACAGCATCTGGCCCCTAGGGCTCCACGCGCAGTAAAAGATCTGGCACTTGGGGACGACTTGGCCAAGGCAGAGATCTCAGGCACTGAGAAAGCACCTCTCTTCACCCAGAAGACCAATCCGGGTGCCACTTTCTGTGGCGCACATTCTATAGAGCACTGGTCTAGAACTCCGCCTCTCCCGTCCTCTTTGGCAAAGGCAAGGCACGAGGACATGGCTGTGCTTGGGCAAGGCCCCCGGCTAGGATACACCTGGAGGTCCCCTGCCCTGGACACCTCTGTGTGAAGAATAACACCCTGATGGGCAGGAGCAGTTTCTCAGTGTTGGGGTCCCCACATTCGTGAACATACATGTGTTCTCACGCAAGCACACGTGTGCTTTTGTGCACTAACACACTATATGTGTGGACAGGCCCTTAGCTTGTGAATGGAGGATTTAGGTGGCTTCTGCCTTCTGGTTTTTGTTTAGTTTTTTTTTTGTTTTTTGAGTCAGGGTCTTGCAATGCAGTTCAGGTTAGCCTCAAACTCACAGCAATTCTCTTGCCTTAGCCTCCGGAGCTGTGGGATTACAGGGATGCGCCACCACGATTGCAACACGAGAGCTCATGGATTCACCGTCCTCAAAATTTGATGGCACTATGGGAGGCGATGGAAACAGGAAGTGAGGCTAGTAGGAGGGAGAGGATCATGCGGGCACGTCCTTGGTCACAGGTCCCTTCCTCTTGGGCCTTCCCATCTTCCCTGGCTGCCATAAAGGGAGCAGCTCTTTACCACACCCTTCTGCCATGATGGTCGTGTCTCCCCACAGGCCTAATGTAACTGAGCCAGCCGACCGTGGACCGAAGCCTCTGAAACCACTTCCGTCCACGAGTATCCACCATGCACAGGTGTCTGCTTCCTGCAACAGGCTGGCCCAAGACAAAACCCAAGATGTTCTTAGGAGATGTCTGGGGAGACTAAAGAAAACGAAATTTGTGTATCTATGTGTTATGCTTCCACAGGATATGTTTTATAAAACCACACAGCACAGAGATCACTTTATGTGTGAAGATAAGACAGGCTGACCCACAAGCTAATTGAATCATGCAAATAACTATTTAGCCATGAGAGAGATTCCTACAGGCAGGCTGAGCACCCACGTGAGGGAGGACAGCTTCTGAGGGCAATCTATTTTATAAAGTTTCCCCTCACAGTGTAAGTGCCTCAAGATTAATGGCAATGGTGGCCCTGGACCTCGTTTTGCCTGGCTCTACCAACTGAAATAGTAAAACAGTTGTATTTATCATAGACAATTTGCTGCAACTGATTAACATTAATCTGATTTCCTGTGAGTCAATTTCCTTGAGAGATAGTAAACAGGCCAATTACCTGCTATGGACCTCTTTTATTATAAAGGTTTAGACGTTAGTGACAGGCGTGTATGTAAATATATGGACTTTTCTATAATCTGAACAAAACAAAAACATTTAATCCAGTTAAAGCTCTACTTGGTCTTACAACTTCAGAATTTTTAAAAGTATGTTGAGAAGTTGCACAGGTGCTGGTTTTCAGTGCCACCTGAGGCCCGTTCTTCCAGACCATCTTCTGCTCGTCTTTAATTGTAATTAAAGAAGTCAGAAGTCATGGAGGTGAAGAAGTGATGTGACAAGGTTCTGGGCATTAAAAGAAAAAAATCCAACACATTCCAGAGGCATCATTAGGTAAGGAGACTGGGAACACCGGGACAGGAGACCAGGGCTGAGGCGAGGCCCCTTGTTGTCCCAGGACTGTCAGCGTCCGTTTCCTAATCTATGAAAAAGGGGAAATGTTTTCCTTGTGGGGTACTGAGCACACAGGACTAGGGGCCTCACGCTGAGGCCTGGCTTAGGGCCTCTGGGACAGCTGCTCCATCCACATCAGCTCGGCCTCACCACCACCTCGAAGTCCCTCGTGGTGGGCGCTGGCTGCCCCACACCCCAGACCTGGTTCTGCGGGGCTCAAGAACTGGGGTAAGAAATGGCACCGGCATCTAATCATGAAAGCAAAAAGTTTATTCATGTTTGAAACTACATATAACTACCACAAGGAAGACTTTTTCAATCCAGGGTATAATCCAGTTAGAAAGGAACACGAAACGTTTTTAATACATTAGAATCACCGCCACAAATTATTTTCATGACTCAATCAGTTTCAGAATCGCATACAATACAAAAAGAGAAAGGAGGGGGCCCCATCACACAGGGTGAAATACAGTACTGAATACTGAAATCTGAATGCATCACAATTAGTCGCCGCTTTTTTTTTTTGCATGGATTAGTAACAAGATGAAGAACATTCAAAATGTTTTTCAGTATATACAACAGTTTTACTGATCCTGTGTTAAATTAAGACCCAATGTTTCCACTCTCAGTTTTTTAAAAGTTGCAAACGCAACCCTGATTTTTCTTTTAAAAGATTACAATGTACATTACATTTTCATGAAGGGAAACAAAGAGTTAATTACAAGATGCGAAAAGATAAGAAAGAGACAAACTACAGCGTGAGTATTGTTCAGAGGTAGTAAGTGAGCACTCTAAGCTACAGAACATGTTGTAATTCTATTGGTTTGTATGAGTTCGCATGAGGTAATAAAGCTGTGTTTTGATTGGTGAGATGTATAAATACTCTTTTGCTACACTATGTACAACACTCCAGAGAGCAGGGCCTTTTGTGGGTGCCCAGAGGACGTAGCAAACCTTGACCAGTCTGTGCAGCACCCAGTGCACACCATAAAACCCCAGACGATCTCGTTTCCACCTCCATCGGCAGCAAGGATCTTCACCTCTCAGAACAATCTGGATCCATAATCTCATTACCCAGCAGACTCTGTGCACCGGTGCTTTCAGAGAGAGAGAAAGAGGCTACCAGTCTCTGATCTAATTATAACAGAAGAGATCGCAACACAAACGTGACGAGGAAGATTCTTAGAGACAACTGTCATTAACAGAGATAGCCAAACAGCTCTTGTTCCAACTCCATTAGTGACATGAAAGAAAGACAATCAAAGTCTGCAATGGAAATATGCAAGAGTTCAATTTAGGTGAGGTGAGTCTTTGCATCTGCTCTACCGATTGAGGTTTAGCATATATTGTTCTTCTTACCCTTAAGGCCAAGTAATTGGCAACTGTGAAACCATTAATGTAAAATATTGATAATAAATTATGATAAAATAGCTACAGGACTGTCAACAATGTTAAATCTTGGCCTAATTGGATAAAGTGCTTTTTTTTTTTAACATTGTGTGTTTTAAGTATAAATACAAATGATTATGATTCCTTAAAAAACAGATTTACCAAGTTCTCTAATAAGACAAGGTTTTACAGTAAAGCTGTAGATGGTGGGCTACAAAACTGCTTTCCTTTTCCTCCTATTGCTCTGAATGCACTCATCAAGGCATGTCAGCTCGGGGAAAAGCATGGCCGGGGATTAGTTAGAGGTATCCGAGTGCACACTTCCCGGGCCTTCTGTAGGAGAAGTCACAGAAGATGGAGTCGTTGCGTCCTGCCAGCCTCCATTAGCCTGAAAGGACAAACACGGTTTAGCGGGTGCACGCCTATTTATTAATTCCACTCCCCAATTTAAAACACCCAGATGACAACATGAGAGCAGAGATACATTAGCAAAATGTATTTTCTAAACCCACTTTGGCAGGAGTGGGAAGCATGTGTTAAAGTGGGATTAAATGCATGTAAAACAAATCCATCCCATCAAGTAAAGACCTGGCAATAAATCAGGATGCAGGAGAAGGGCTTCAGCTAGTCCCAAGCTGGCACGAAGATCGGCCTTTGATCTGCTGGTGAAAATAAAGTGACTTGAAAGGAATCTTCTAAGAAGGGGCGGTGGAGAGGCTCAACGCAACGCCTGGGTGAAGCTGAGAGCTCCGGAAGTATAAACTTCAGCCCGGCTCATCATCGCATCCATACAGAAGCTGCCACCTCTTTCCATATGTGTGTGCCTGACAGCCAGCTACTGTAACCCTTGGAAAATGAAGGCCAGAATTTCCCTCCAAATAGGATCTTCCAGAATGAAAATGCATGAACTGTGGGGGAGCACACACTATTCAAATACGGATTCCAATTATCTATAACTGGAACCCTTAGCAGAGACGTTGCTAGCGCTTTGCCCACGCCGCCGGCCCTTCCTGCCTCTGACCTGCATCAGCACTAACAGTACTCAGAAACAAATTTGCCTTGTGTCTTGGCCTATAGAGGCGATTGCTGAAATCAACGTCTGATCAGATTTCTGCTGTGGCAGACGGCTTGTCGCTACATATTTTTATGTCAGTCAAGAAGAGGGAGGTGCCGGGCCTGTGAGTTGGGGAACACTGAGTGGAAGTGACAGGGCGGCCTTTCTGGAGGAAGGCAAGGGGAGCTGCTGACACCGGGGCCTGAGGCTCCAGGTGGCCCCAGCCCCACGCTGCCCAGACCCACCCCACACGATGCTGGTGTGGGCTGTGAGGCTCCTGCCTCCCTCACATCTCTCTCAACTTCACCACGTCCATCCAGACATCCTCCTGTGGGCCTGGGCTGGGCTGCTGACAACTCTCTAGATTCCTGCCCAGCGCCTGCTGCCAAAGCTCCTTCCCCATGACCACTGTGTGCGAACAACTCTGGCTTCTGACTTGCCACACGGTTCTGCATAGTACCCTCCCCACTCTAGGGCCAAGGAAAAGCAGGTGGTGGGCCCAACAATCCCACAGAGATGACAGGGTCAAAGAAAAAAGGGTTTCCAAGGCTTGAGGCATATTACACTTAGGTTAGAAAAAGGAAAATAAGATTAAAAAAGGAAATAAAACCCCATGGCACTGTTTTTCAAAAGCCTCAGTCATGCTGGGTTGGTTGGTGACATGCCCACGTGTGTTGAGTGACTAAGAAATCCTCTTCTCTGCCTAAAAGGTAAGCCGCTCCTCCCTCAGGTATGAAAATCTCCTTAGGAGAAGAAAATCTCTTCCACAG
>PVJO010002358.1:75000-120000 GCA_004026905.1 Hystrix cristata | reverse complement strand
GGGAAAGCCCAACCAAAAAAATCAGAGACAAATGCGTAAACAGCTGGCCTGGCATCCTCCCCTGGCTTCCTCTCACCGGCAGTACTTGGTCTTTACCTGAGCTCTTCAGCACTGCTAATGGTCATGCTGGGTAATTACCTGCGAGGACACGTTATCCTGATGCTCTTTTTCTTAGCCATAATCCTACCTTCCCTTTCAGGCGTGTTTGTGTCCCATTAAAAAGGCACGCACACGTGTGCACGTGCACACTTGTGTGTGTGCACGTGCACACTTGTGTGTGTGCGCGTGTGTGTGTGTGTGAGACAAAACAAAACAACTTTTTCTGAACATTTTCCCTCGAGCTTTTAAATATATATTTAAAAGATCTCCTTAGGAAACTCCCCTCAAACTATTCTTTGAGCTCATCTTTTGCACTGGCTAAACATCCTTCCCTGTCATTCAAATTTCCCGAAATTTTAAGACATTTCTAACTCCGTCACAAATGTCATATAAAATTTTGCCCGAATATACTGGATGAAGAGTCAAGCCGTCTCCTTCACATCTAACCACTAAGCCTGCCACACCAGCAATGCAACGCAGAGGCCAGAGAAGTGTGGAGCTGCAGCCTGGCAGGTGAAAGCTGCTGACACCCGCTTCTCCACAGACAGCGGCTGGCACGCTTCCCACTCCTGCTCTTTCATTCTTTGATGGCCTGCTACTGACCATGAAGTAATACATAGAACAAAGCTAAAGCAATCATTCGTGACAGCATTTTGCCTAACTGCTGAGTTAAAGGCCTCTACTAAGTGTAAAAATTTCAGATTCGACCAGTAGAGTGGCATTCACTGGGAGGAGTAAACTTACAAGCTTGGGCCATCCCCTCATTCACCCATCCCCAAAACAAGCCTACATCTGAATGTAAATCTCCCCTTACAATCTACTGCGTCCTCAGTACAACTCTTGTTTCATGGCCTACGGGACAGGACACTGTGGCATAAGGTGGCCTGGCCAAGTAGGGGGCGAGCACCCAGTACGCACCAGAATTTGGCGTGGTGGGTGAATTGGTCTGGTTGTTCTGCACAGCTGCAGCCACTGCATGTGCGGCTGTCACGGCTGTCTTTGCAGCATAGAGGTTGGCTTCTTCCTGAAACTTGCCGATATTCTTCTTGTACCTGATTCGTTTGTTGCCAAACCAGTTGGACACCTACAAATTAGAAGAACACAGAATTAAAAGGGTAGAGAAGTCAAAAAGGAAGAAAAAGTTGAAGTTCCAATAATATCTATTGGACACCAAGGAAGATGCTCAATTCCTACCCTGCAATCTCATATCCTGTGGATAACACGTGATGCTTTTGGCAAATTTTCTCATACTCTTTTTGAATAACGCTGCTTCTTGGAGTTGGCCACAGTAACAATAAAATGGCTGGGTGCACTGCTCATACAAACTATCCAACTGGCATGTACACCAATGAATATACAAGTAATTAGGCCCCCTAAAAGTAGCTGAAAAGCTAAAGGAAATATGTGTTAAGTTAGGTAAACAATAAGCAATACTTGAGAGAGAACAGCTTATTCTTCTTTTTGGGGGGTCTGGAACAATCCTGGCAGCTGTAGAGGAGAATCCTGTTTGGTCTGTTGAGAAGAGTAACACCAATTAATAACAGATGAAAAACCCCATTGTCTTGCGCCTTACAAGACACTGTGTGTCTGCCAAGGTGGCTGCTCAGGGTCTGCCAGCTAACACGTGAGACGGTCCCAATCTGAAAACCGAAGGACAGCACTTCCAGTAAGATCGAATGCAAATGCACAGGAGCGGCTCTGCACTTCATCAAGTAGAACACGCTTAGTTCTTTTGCAAACTACTTATGATGTCAGCCAGTGCAAATGGAAGGGATTTCTAGAAAGAATCTTGGCAGCAGATAGATTTCATCACATTTCATGGAGAGCAAAACTTCAGCCCAGGATGCATGGTTCAGAGTTATGTGGTGTGTTCAGGTACCTATAGTTGAGCTATATAAAGCAGCAGCTAAAAGCCACTTAGCAGTTTATAAGATGGTATACACACGTGCTGTATGGAAGGATCTTACCTCTTTTGTTAAAGTAACAGTTTAGGCATACTTTTCAATAATTTCTTAATGATCTGTCAAAGGAAAATGCTGCTGTGGTATCAGGGTCACTAGTCTTCTCTAAAGATATTATTTCCTAACAGCAACTCAGGGGCCCTGAAGAAAAATAAGGAGTGGTATGTATTTCAGAGCCCTCCAGCCCAATTTACGACAATGGGCATGCCTGCTGACCACCTCAGCCAAGTCTTTAATTGCTTTGGAAACAGAACTCTCATTCTTCAACCTATGGCACTCATCCTTCTGGAAGAAGCCAGAAAGCCCTGGCAAGGGAGAAGTGTGAGGAAGACAGCATTGGGCTTGCTGCAGCCCACATGCTGTCCCATCCTGGGAACCCCTTGTGCACACCTGTGCACACAGACACATGCAACACACTCACTGAGGACCCATACGGCATGCCTGGGTTCCTCCGCAGAAGGAAGCCAAAACCCATCAAGAAGTAAATGTGCTACAGATCAGTACTTCTGAGTTGTTTCTGTTCCACCATTATTTCATTTGATTTATTTTTATTTTTTGCTCTTCTTTTCTTCACATCAAATATAGGGGGTATAATAATTGTCATTTAGTGACTTTTGGATGTACCAAGTACAGCTCTTTGCACTCATTTTCTCATTTAATTTTAACAATCTCAAGGGCTAGGTGGATGATGGAGGTGGTTCTGCAGGCATCTCCTGTCTCAAATCCAATGGCCTTGTCTCTCTCTTCAACTTGTTTGCCCTCTCAGCAGCATCTGATGCTCGTAATCGCCACCCATCTTTCCCGGAGCTCGCTCTTTGTATGGTTTCTCTGACATTTTGCTCCTGCTTCCCCTCCAACATCTGCTCCTTCCCTGTCACAAAATGTGTATGTTAAACTATTTCTCAAATTAAAACATGTGTGTTTTTTCTCTAAGACTCAGCTCTTGGCCCTTCTTTCTCTTTATCCATATAAAAATGGTTAGTTATTCTTTCTGTGTGGACAAGTCCCAGATTTCTCTCTCTATTCCTAACATCTCTGAAGAATTTTAGTTCTCATTTTTAAAGAGATTTCCACATACATATTCTGTCACAACTTCCCGTTCAACAGGTCAAAGATGGAACTCAAGCATCTAAATCTGTGCCTCCTTGTCTCTGCTCCTCCTTATTTCTGGCATCTCCACCTACAGAGATGTGGCGCTCACATGGCCTCATCCCAGTACTGCCATCTTTCCAAATGGACTGAAGTCTGCATCCCCTTCCTCTCCACTCATCTAGACAGCACAAATCCTGGTCTACAAACTCAGCTTGAGGGACCTGATGCCTCCTGCCACTGGCCTTCTAGCCCTCCTTCCTTGAGCCCCACAGGCTGTAGGGGCTGTATGTGGGAACTATGGGGGATGTGGCAGCAGGAGGAAGTCAGGAGAGAGCACAAGGAGGTGATGATGAGAGCCTGAGCCAGGTAAAGCAGCAGGTGTGGGGAGGGTAGATATTCTGGAAGAGGAAGATAGAATCCAGTCACTGATGAGCTGGATAGAAGTTAGGAAAGTGGGGGACACAGAGATGCTGCTGATGTGGGGCCTAAGGCTTGAGCAAGATGGTGACAGACACTCAGGAGGAATTTCTACACCCGAAGAAGCCAGCCTCAGTGATTGTTAGGATCCATTCCCACATAGCACAAAAGTTCTAAATCAAGATGGAAAAAGAACCCTTAAGGTATTAGTTCTGATTGTGCTTCTTAGAGCAACTCCTCCCCAGATGGACCTCACCTTTCACAATGCAGGTCCTTAGCTCTGGAGGTGAAGTTGCAGCTGCCTTGCACAAAGCAGATTTCACATGCAATCCCACTCTAGCTTTTCTGAACAAGCCTCACAGGCCTCAGAAAGAATTAAAGATCGAATATATCTACAGTACAAAGGGAGACAGTCCCAGTTGAGAGAGAATTTGGTATTTCTTAAGCACAATTAATGAAAATTCCCCAACTCAAAATTTAGCAACAAAGGCCTATCTTAGAATTCTCTTCTTCTAAACAATTCTCTGTTGGATTCAGTACTTTGTAGTTAATATTACCTTGACAATCAGAGAAGCTATAATACATTAATGAAACCTAGCCTGGAAAATCAGATTACAGCTTTATTAACAGTTTCATAATTGAGGAATCTCTGTACCATTGAAGGTCTCATCTCTAGATATGTAAGAATCCTCTGTTTATGCATACCCCTGGACCAATCAAACAACAGTCATCACTAATAAAGGTTTATTTAATTCTCACAGTAAAATTTTAATATCACCAGCAGCCTGAGGAAGCTTTAGCAAGTGGATTTGCTTGACATCAGATCGTTTCTATTCTGCTAGTCCCAATACTTCTTAATCTTTAATATCAAGGCAATTAAAATTAATGGCCACTCATCCGAAGCTACTGTGGGCAGTGTTGCCTTGACATCAATTGTTTGATGGGATTACCTAGAGGTTAAACTAACAAGCAAGGTTTAATTGGAAGCAATGAAAGAAGCAGTGATCATACGTTATGTTTAACCTGCATAACCACATCTAAATGAATATCTAGAAATGTTAAACTATTTCTCAAATTAAAATATGCACGTCACATTCTGATATCACAGATTTGGGTATTGTAGCAATCAGCTAGTAAGACCATACTGCTGCCAACTGAGATCAGCGTAATTAACGTATAAATGGACACTTAAATTCAGGAATTTTTCTTCACCTTTTAAAACCAGATAGATATAATCAGCTGCAAAAGAAACTCTCTGCTTTTCCAGCAGGAAACACCAAAAGTTTCACATTATTTGTGACCCTTTCTACATAGGCTGTAGAGCAAGGCTGAGGAGAACAGAGCTTGCTCCATCTCTGAACCAGAATGGTCTGTACAGTGGTCGAGAATAGAAACAGGCAGGAAATTGGTGAAGGGAAAAGGAATACACTGCCCTGTACTTCTGTTTTGGGCCACACATCAAGGATTCATGACTTCAGACTGCTGAAAGCAAAGGGCAGGAAAGAATTTTAAGATCAATTAAAAACAAGAATAAAAGCACAAAGTATGCTCCTCTTCGTACTGATGTTCATTGCTATCAGCCCCACACTGAGCATCTGATAAAGCAGGGGAGTGTGGGTGAACATTCTGCAGATTGCTGATTTTTCTGAGACCTTTCTATAAATAGGCCAAGAGGTGGCCTGAAAAGCGCCTGGTCTCCTGTACTAAGGCCATGCATTTCTCCCACCCAGTCCTGCAGTGCCAATCACTGTGAAAAGTAAAAATGTTTTCAGGGTTGGGGCGGGGGCCAGGGGGTAGGACTCAATGACAGAGTATGTGAGGCCTTGGGTTTGATACCCAGCATCAAACCAAACGAAACAAAAAACTAAAAAGGGTTTCCCACATAATATAATAATAAATAAATTTACTTTTTGGGTAGCTATTATCCCTTCTTCAGAAAGCTTTTATTCATCCCCTCACTAGAACTTTTGACTCTGAGGTAGGCAAGTCAGGCGTAGGTTGTATCACATAATGGTTCAGTGCTCTAGACTCAGAGTTCGGTTTCAAATCTGCTCTAATATTTACCAAAATGAGTGATTTTAGAACGGTTACTTTGGGATTTTTTAGAGTATGCTCTCACATGAAATGAGAACAATTGCAATGATAGTATATTTTCCTCACAGAATCATTGCGTACATTAGTGATTGGGGCACACAGCATTCACCAGATAACTATTAGCTATTATTATCACCCATGTTTTACCAGTGACGAAACAAGACAGCCAGACCATACTCAAGCTGTTCAAAATCACACAGCAAAGAGTGATGGAACCAGAATTCAGGCCTAGGACTCCCTATTGGCATTTCTGGTTTTTAAAATCAGTTCAGAAATGCTTACTGAGCCTCTTTATGGTCAGTGCTGTACTAGATGGTGTGGGGAGATTAAAAAAAAAAATGGCTTCTGTCTGACTTGCATGAAAACAGCACTAGCCACTCAAGGTAATCAGCAGAGCTTCCAAGATGGGGATGATCTCACACTGGGCTGTACAGAACAGAGTCTTAGGTGGAACAGGATTTGTAGGTAGAGATATCCCAGCCAGTCTGGAAATCAGACTTCCAAAATAGAGGAACTGGAACTGGAACTCAGCTTCAGTTCAGCTCCATTCCACAATACTTTTATTAAGACTCCACATTTCAGAGACAACAACCTCCAGAAGTTCATGTTGACACAAAAAAGCTCAAAATGTAAACTGTTGTCTCCCTTTTCCCTGGACCACTCCAAAATCCCAGAGATGATTAGTTCTCATCTCTAACTCAACTCCCTTCTTAACTTCTGAATTTTCTTTTTATGGCATAAGTAGGAAGAGCAGTCATTCTAAAGCAGTGGTGGTGAGTCTATGGCATGCATGTTACTGGTTTTTCTTTGAAGACAAAAGATGTTAACGTATGAGTTGTTTTTTCTAAGCTATAACTCGTGCTCGCTTCAGCAGCATATAAACTAAAAAATTCTCAAATAAAACCTCAGGTTTAATTGCAGTGTTGGCACTTTGTGATAAATAAGTGGGTTTGGGGTTGCAGTTTGAGCATTCATTTCTGAAAGGTTTGCCATCATTGCTCTAAAGGAAGAGGCAGAGAGCAGAAGGTGGGAGTGAGTGGGGATGGGTGGATCAAGGGCACCTGCATGACTGGCTGGCTGTGCCTAAGGAAGAGGTATGGGAGCCCACAAGGTGTGGGCTGAGTGGAGGGGATTGCCTGAACCAAGTCTGAGATTCCTAGAAGTACAGAAAGAAATAGATTCTAGGGAGGCTGCCCGCGGCTGGGTGCCTGTCCAGGGTCAGCTCTGTAGACTTTTTTCTGGAATCCTCCTTAAAGTAAAATATCATGTACCTCTGCACACATTTTTTTTCTCCCCTGTACATTTGTGAGTTGGCATCTACTGATTTTTCATTATAAGTCTTCGAGTTGTAAACAGTGTTATTCAGTGTGTCATAAATGTTGACATTTTAAAATAAAACTGTAACACTACTCTTTAAAATGTATCCAACCAAATACAAATAGCACAGCAATTCAATACCCACTATCCAATTTACAAATACATAAACCCACTCTTCTTCAAGTCTAGAATTTTAAACTCTCTTTTTTTGTTCTTGAAAGTAAATTTCCATTTCATTTCATTCCCGTATCATCCTAAGGCAATACACTTTTATGTCCTATAAGATAAATATGGAAATTGAAATTTTAAAATTGTTTTAACTTCCTCTAAGTATAAGGCTATACATGTTTAATATTTCCCTTTGGAATAAGCTACCATTACAGTGAGTCTAAAATTGATCAAAGCAATACAAATACTTATTTTGATAAGTAAAAGTACTTATTTTGAGCAATAAATATTAAGGTTTTATCACACATGCACTTCTTAATTAGAGGGGTAAGGGCTTATAAAGTGCTAAATGAAGAAGTTTTGGTTATCACTAATATCTCATACTATCTACTACTGGGTCCCAAGTGGGAATATCCCTTCTTTTGTAAACGGGAAAAGGACAGGTGTAAAGGGGAAGGGAGAGAAAGACAAGTGACATGATGCTCCCTAGACAGCAATTTTCAGTGGCAATGGGATTTCCAGAAAGAGTACATGAGGAGAGCCGGCCGGTGAGAGCCCTAAAATCATGCACGCTGGCTCCTCTTCAGAGGAGCTGGGTCCTTAGCTGCTGTGTGGAGTACCTGTCCCCTGCTTTGAAGACTGCTGCCCCAAGTGGTTGGGTTAACTCTGGTGACGGGTTAACACCTCTGTGTGAGCACAGTGTGGGGACCCCGTAGACAGGGTGTTCCTGGAGAAGCCCCTCTTCAATTCTAAGAATGGGGCTCACTTTGGCAAGCACTTCCATGTGACACAATGACCTTCTGAAGCTACACAAAGAAAAAATGTGACACTCGAGGAAATCAAAAACATTCTGATTAAAGAAATAAACCTAAGGGAGGGGTTTACTAAATTAGCATAACCTTATTATTATTTCTTATTATTAGCATAACTTTTCTGCAGAGTATGCCAGCAAATATATGCATGTACTTTGGCCAACAGTATTACTAAAAACTTATCTTGAGGAATTATTTAGAGATAGGTATACAAAGATATTCACTATAGCCCTTTTATGTGAGAAAAAAATTGTAACAAAAATGTATAAAGTTATAACACATCTGTACAATGAAATATAATTACTGGGTAAAGATCACATTGAAGAGAAATACTTAGGTGGAGGAATGTTTATGATATAAAGAGAAAAAAGGTCCTTTGTTCATACATCATTTTTTTCTGAAAACCACACACACACAGATGTACACACATGCATGTAGAGAAAAAAAGTATTTTGGCATACGCAGCAATATGTGATTATCATTTAGAGAGGATTTCAAAGTACAGTCCTGGATGGCTTAACATCAGGTATACATTCAGGGAAACACATTTTGGTGGAAACATCATAGAGTGCACTTACACAACCTGAGATAGCTAGCATGTCGCGAGGTAATATAGTCTTAGAGGACCACCCTCAAATAAGTGGCCCATAGTTGATTAAAATATTGTGTAGCACATGACTACAATTTCAACTTTTGTGTTTTCAAGTATCATTCAGATAAGCATTCAGAGTCTTTATGTGAGAAAAATATTTTTTAGTGAAGAATCAATGAGGTACACGTAAAATGCATGGGAGGTACCTGGAATGGGTTTTTAAAAAATTGTACTGAGAAGTCACTTAATCTTTATGAGTTTAAGTCCCAGGTCTTGTGCTGTCCCTTAGAGAAGGACCAGTTCCATTCCTATTCTTTATTTGGAGGATGTTGGTCAGCAGATTCAAGAATTGTGAAAATAATCAAAATCAGACACATTGCAAATTTCAAGTCATTAAAATTTCCCAAACAGCCAGGCATTTGAGGAAAAACTCCACATTCAAAAAAAGCTAAACCGTCTACAATATCTCTAAACCCACTGGAAGCCTATTAATTAGTTTTAATTGTATCTCACATTTCCAATTCTATCACTGCATTTTTTATCATGTTAATAACAACATTAAACAGATTATTATTTAAAGACTTAATCTTCAAAAGGCAGGACTTTGCAGTTCACCCTCAGTTTTGCTTCCTCACACAGACTGTGTCAGGGAGAGGATCCCTACCCTTGTTTGGAGAAGAAGCAGCTGACACAAAAACATCATTACTGAAATTAGCAAACTGAAAATTTATGAAGCACGAATCCCAGAAAAATTTGCCACTGTGTTTCCCCATGTTTACTTGTGATGCATACTTTATGTACTGTGCCTAATTAAATGTAACAGATTATGAAATGCTGAAATACTAAGTCCTGTAAAATGGAACATGGCAGCATATCTACGTGGTAAACAATTTTACCTCTATCAAACAGTGTCTCCCTATGTTTTCATCTCTATTACGTGGCTCAATTTGAAATAAGGGATAGAAGCCAGATTCTTCTGTTCAGTTTTTAAAGCTAATAGTGTCAAGAAACTAAGTCTCACTCCACTCCTCACAAGGGTGTGTGTTCAGCAGTTTCTGTCAGGATAGGAAGGCTGGACATATCATGGATAAGAACACTGTGTGTGTTCCTCAAACAACACAGAAGACAGTCAGAAAAACGGGCTTGAGGGCTAACCGGACCTATGCGTGAATCCCAGCTCTGCAACCTTCCACCTAGTCTACCTTAGGCAAGACACGGAATCTAAGGTTCTCCTCTCCTAGCAAACAAGCTCCAATCATACCTACTTTCAAGGGGTTGTTGTGAACATTTAAAGGAGATGCGTGTTAAACACAAGGGAGGTACCTGGAATGTACAGGCACTCAATATATGGTAGCTTTCCATGTTCTTAAATAAGTTACAACAAAACCCTCTGAATGGGCTGGGGATTTAGCTCAGTGATTAGAATGCTTGCCTTGTAAGCACAAGGGCCTGAGTTCGACCCCTGGCACCACAAAAAAAAAAAAAAAAAAAAAAAAAAAAACCCCTCTGAAGGCCGCTGGTGTACAAGCCATGCTTGTAAACTGCTGTGACTAAGGTCAGGCCACATTTTTCATAGGTGCCTTGGATTCTAGGAGAGCCAGTTCATGCTCCCAGCACTGGCAAAGAGAAAAACAGGCAGCAGTAAGAGAGGGGAAAAGAGGTACTCCTCCCACACGCTTGAGCATAATGAACTTCCTACCGAAGAAGGTAACGCCCAGACTGAGAGCACTTATGTGCCACGCACCTGCTGGGCTGCTGTTCTACACAGGCGCTGGCTGTGACTCCTCGTCCTTCCTTGCCCCTTCCCCAACACAGCCAATCAGAAGGACCATGCAGTGGATCTAGGATGTGCTGGGAACTACCATCTGGATGCCACTTAGATCTGTATTTAAAAAACGGCCATTTATGGAGAACTCATATAAGCCACCTATGTACAAAAAGTTTAATCTGTATTATCTCATTTTACCTTTAAGAACACCCTGTTTTACTGATGCAAAAACGGAGGCCAGAAAGTTTATGTAACTTGCATAACAGTGTCAGAAGTCACAGAGCCTTTTCCATTATCTTACCTAATACAATCTGGTTTTCTTTAATACTCTTTCTAAAAATGTTAACAATAAGTCTTCATTCAATTTTCTTTTCCAAAACTATAAGGGGTATAAATACAGTCTACTTTTTCAATGCAAAACATTTCAGTTCCTTTGTAGTTAAATGTGGGTCAGTCCAAGGATCCAAATCATTTATTTTCTTTTTTCTTTTAGAAAAGAGGCTCCAAATTCCTAACAATTGATTTCAAAACTGACTTTTGGAACACAATCTACTTCTAATGGGAGAACTGAACAAATTGAAATTCCATTTCCATAGCATCTGAAATAATTTAAAACAGATTCACTTGTCAAGTACAGTACTTTTTTTATTTGAGGCCGTGAAACATTTTATTGCCATAATGTGCTGACATCCTTACAGTTTGGCTTTGCCCTTTCTACTCTATGCATGATGGACTGATAACTGCTGGTGACATTCACAAAGAGGCTCATCTGCGAAAGTATATAAAACGTCAGCCTCCCGGCCACAGCACACACAGAACAGATGACACCACTCATCTCCCTAAAACTTGAGCTGAGGGGTGCTTCTAAATGATCACAGGAGACATTTCCAGCTAAAGATTTTTTTCCTTTAAGATTACTTCTCTCATGTTAAAGAATAAAACTGGGTTAGGTATACAACTCAAGTTCTCCTTCACAGGCTCTAAGGCAGCCTCTCCAACAGACTTTGCAACCCTGACGCCACAACCCAGGAGCCGCCTCCTAGGAGCCGCCTCCTAGGAGCCGCCTCCTAGGAGCAGCCTCCTAGGAGCAGCCTCCTAGGAGCACAATGACAGCTGGGAGCCACTTCCAGGCAACACGTCAGCATTCAAACTCAAGGGCGCTCTACACAATGATGGGCCAGACTTTTTGCCAAGAGATATTTAGTATAAATTAAAAACATCAAACTTATTCAAAGTCCTACATAAAAAAATACTATAGTCAAGCCTCCTGTTTAAGGGAAATCCTTATTTATTAAAACAGTACTCCCTGCCAAATATACACCAGTTTCCTTTTCAAAATTTTTAAACACCCAGAAAAATCTCATTGACTTTATTTATGTATTTTATTATTATTTTTGTGGTGCTAGGGATTGAAACCAGGGCCTCACGCATGCTAGGCAAGCTCTCTACCACTGAGCTACAACCCCCTTGCCTCTCAGTGACTATTTAAAATGAGAATACCTACCCTCAAAAGGGATACTATCCTTTGAATTTACATAGATACTTCTCACAAAAAGCAAATCACATGAGTTTCTAGAATAAATACACCAAAGGTAGTTCTATCAGAGACTAACAGGCAGACCATCCTCTTCCTCCTACAGGCTCTCACCTTCTTGGAGCCTGTGAAACCTAGGCACTGGGGGCAGTACACTGGCTTACCACAGGCCAGAGCCTCTAGATCCTATTTCCCCTTTCTTCTGGATCTCTTACAAGGTTCTCTATGCCCAGGAAAAAAAATACTAATTAAATGAATGAGAAACTAACATTTATTGAGCACTTGTGATATGCTACCCTGTATTAGGCATCCTATATATACCAATAACCACTGAATAACTTGAAGAAATTATCATTATTCGCATTTTATAGATCAGAAAATGGAGAGTCAGAATAAATAATTTGTTCAAGGTCACACTGCTATTACACAGTAGCAGAGCAAAGTCTGAGCAATTTTTTTTTTTGTACCTTTCTTCACTGAATGTACATTCATCTGGAGTTAAAGTCCAAATTTCTCAAAATGTGTGATATGGGCTGGGGATTTAGCTCAGTAGTTAAAGTGCTTGCCTTGCAAGCAGAAGGCCCTGAGTTCGATCTCCAGCACCAAAAAAAAAAAAGTGATATGAAATACAACATATCACTTTCCCACTGGGCTGCAAATTACTAAACAGAATTCAGTAAAGAATTTTGTGTGCATACAGGGCAACAGTTTAAAACAGAAAGGAGAAGAGGAAACCATAATACTCTAGAATTTTTCTCCCTTGACCTTCGACCCAATCACCTGACAAAGTCCCAGGGGAGTAACTCCATTAGTTCTCTCATCTCCTGCTGCTCCAGAGCTCTGAGCTTTTTAGGGCAAATCACAAGTCCAAGTCACTAGCTGGCTGTGCTAGTGATACTGCTTTTTGAGTCATCTCTGGTCAAATCATTCCATGCACATTTAGGAGCACTTGGCTGGTACTGGGTTCCGGCAAGGCAGTGCCTCTTCTCATACTTTTGACCTCTCTAATTCTACCTTATCCTCACCCTTGTTCTGCCCATCTCCACCCATTCTCTTGTGATAACACAGGTAAATGTTTTATGTCCTAAGTGTCAAGGTCTATTCTAAGCACTCTACATCCAAATTCTTCATGATCCGAAGAGATAGATTTTTATTATTTTCCTCGTTTTACAGATGGGAAGAGTGAAGCACAAAGAACATAGATAACTTGTTTAAAGACACACAACTAATAAATGGTTGGGCAAGCAGTTGAATGGAGGTGATTTGATTCCAGAATACATACATTCCAGAATTCATTTCTGTGACATTATCATTCTACTATATTAAAGCTTTATTATTTTGGCTAAAAAATTAGTGATTAGGGGGCTGGGGATTTAGCTCAGTGGTGAGAGTGCTTGCCTCACAGGCATGAGGCCCCTAGTTCGATCCCCAGCACCAAAAAAAAAAAAAAAAAAAAAAAATTAGTGATTAGTCTAATTGTTGCTTTTAGTTTTGTTTTTTTCAGACACAGTCTCACTATGTAGTCCAGGTTGGCCTTGAACTCAATATGCAGCCCAGGCTAACCTTTAGCTTTTGATCTTCCTGCCTCAGCCTCCAAGTGTTAGGATTATAGGCATGTGCCACCACACCCAGTTTAACTGTTATTTACATTAGACTCTCTCACTGTGTCTTCTTCTATGTCTCTGTCTCTTGATTTTTCTATCCTGTCTAATCTTTAGTATGCTATTTTCTTATGACTCCTTTTCCAGTTCTTTAATTTTCTCTTCAGCTATGTTAACCAGCTTAAAAACCCATCCACTGCATTTTTTATTTTGATTTTTGTATTTTTTGAGCTTTAAAATTTCCATATACACCTTCCAGTTTCTTCGCAAAATTCACCGTTTGGTCTTTATTTCCCTATTAGATATAGTAAGCATTTTATACTCCATATCAGATTCCTTTATTTTCTAGATCTCTTTGGGTCTACTTCTATTGTCTGTTTTTTCTGTATATGCCATCAGCACTTCTTGTATTTTTATTTTTCCTGATTGTGTGCCCAATGTCGTATTTGCTTGGTTTACAGAAACAGCTAAGAACCTAGAATGACGTTCCTTTTCTCCCCAGAAAAAGTTTATATTTGCTTTGTCCAGATACCTATGAATAAGAGCAATTTAATTTCAAGAACTGAGGTATTTTTGTCACTGGAGGCATAGCTTAGTGGTAGAGCATGTGCTTAGCAAGTACTAGGCCACAGGTTCAATCCCTAGCATACATATGTGAAAGAACTGAGATATTTTAAAGTAGAAGAAGTATTTGTTAGGGCCTATTTATAATACATTCTTGCTGCTAAGATAAAGCCCAGCAGTCTGAGTCCTAAATCCAAAACAAGGAGAAAGAGCAGCCTCTTTGGCACGTCCTAGGCACCAAGCCTCACTCTCTAAGCCTGCAAAGTTGCTTTATAACCTCTCAGCCTCTTAGTCACACTCTCACTGGCAAATGACCTAGGGAAAAGTAGTCTCTTGTAGCCTTATTATTTATTTATCTGCAAGTTTCAGGTCCTCAACTATGAATTTAAGTTTACTGACAGAGTCTCAAATTACATCAGTAGTCCTGACCTTTCTCTTGAGTTGTATTTCCAAACTGAATACTTTCCAACCAAGACACAGAAAATAATGCAAACCTGGCATAACCACCAAAAACCTTTATTCTCCCTTCCACTCAACCAGTAAGATCACCTCAACCATCTAGCCTACGAACCTCAGCTATCTTCCATTACTACTCTTTCTTCCTCACATCCATTTCCAGTTCTTTATCCTACCTCCAAAACATAGCCATACCTTAAATTCATCCATTTTTACTTCTAGTGGCCTCCTCTCAATTCTTGTTGTTTCTTGTTTGAATTATGCTAGTACTCTACTGCTGTCCTCCTTCTAGAGTGCTCTCCTTCAAAGTGATCTCACACAATGGTGCTAGAGTCATCATTAACAGATCTGATCATATATCCCCACCTTAAAAATCCTCTTCCTCATTTTACTTCATAGCATTTATTATCATATGGTATTATAATAATTATTATCATTATTATTATGTAATAGTAGAAATTGAACCCAGGGCCTTCATATTGAGCTACACTTCCAGCTCTATTTTTAATTTTATTTTTTATTTTGATACAAATCTTCCTAAAACCTAAGATACCCAGGCTGGACTCAAATTTGTGACCCCCTGTCTTGGTTTCTGAGTAGCTGAGATTACAAGTATGTGCCACCACATGTGGCTTGACATTATATTATTATAGTTCTTATATTAACATGATTACATAACAATACTTATATGTATAAACTTATATTAATGATACATTATGTTAATTATAACATACAATGGTCCATATGGTTTTGCTGTATTATGATATATATTTCTTCTCATTAGAATGTAAGCTCCAAAAGGACAGAATCTGTTGTATTCACTGTTATAATGTTACCCCAATGACTCTGAAGTCATTAAGTGAACGTTGTTGAATAAAATAATTATTGGAGGTAAAACAGACATTTAAATTGCTCAACCTCATAATTGCAAACATCTAAACCGTACAACCTCATAACTGAAGATTCTTCCCAATAAGGCTCAATCTTAATTTTCTACTGTTACATCCTGCTATCTAAATCACCAATTCAGTAAACATTCAACAAACATTCATATCTATGTGTTGGATACAGCTAAGCATTAAGACTGTAGTGCTGAAAAATCAGCAGTTCCTATCAACATGGAGCTTACCATTCATTAAACAATTCATGATTTAGAATTACAACTGTGGTTAAGTGTTATGAAGGAAAAGAAGCCATGAGAATACAGAATGGAGGATATGAACTGAGGGTATCAAGGAAAGCTTTCTTGAAGGAACTACCCTAGAAGTGAAGGAACAGATAAATGTCTATATGTAGCAGTGGTAGCAAAGATATAGAATTTTAAGGCAAAAGAGCATAATTACTCATTATTATATCTTCTACTATTTTTGTAATGCGCACTTTGTCGGGTGCTTTACATGTATTACCTCACCGAAACATATATAATCCTATGAAGTACATGCTATTCTTAACCAAATTATACTTAAGAGGGAAGGAGGCAGAGTGAGGTAAGATGACTTGCTAAGGCCATGGAGCTAAGAAACTAGGTAGGGGATGGATTTGAATCCAAGCCGGTCTGAGACTTCACAGAAACTGCCACCTCCATTCATATAACCTCCCACATACCAAGACAGGCTCAGCCTTCTTAGCCTGTCTTCTTAACATATCTACCTTCTGCTTATGTAGTTTCTTTTGCTGAGAATAACCCCCCACCAATTTCACCTCGTCAGAGTTTTATTCAACTTTCTTCAGGTTCCACAACAGTCACTTTCCTAGAACGCCCTTGCCTGATCCTACTAGTAGAGAGTAAACCCCTTCTCACACTCATGGCACCCTCATGCATGTGTGTACTCTTCAGGGTACCTTTTACTTTCTGTCAGAAGCATGGCTGTTGCCACCCCCCGACCCTGAAAACTGACATATCTGGGGAAGAACACTATCATATTCATGCTTCCTTGCCACAGTGCCCAGTACATACTGTAGTATGTACCCTAAAGAGTACCTGCCGAGTGAGTTAGGAAAATAGTCACAAATCCTGATGAGTATGTTTGGCTGAATCAAATTAACTTGCTATTTTTGTAGTTTCTACTCTCGAAACCATATTCACTTTAAAAAAGTAATGTGCTCTCCACATACCTAAGAGAAGAGTCAGGAAAGGAGAAACGAGGCCAACATGAAAGAGAAAAGAATGGCCAAGAGTACGCCTGGAGAAGGCTCCTAAGTGGGACCATCACAAAATCAACAGAAGTGGGGGCTGAAAGGCTGGAGCATGAAGTGTGTTCTAATTGGGGTCTTTGCCCTTGGGCAACACTATCCATCTTCCGCTTTCTCCTTCCTATGTGTGAGCCCCTGGAGGCTGCCCTATGAATCCCCAGGCTTCGGGCCAGAGGAAGGGAGGAAAGTAAGGTCAGAGTATCTGCTGCGACTCCTTCCCTTTTCTCAGGCTTCATTCCTGCCCTTCTTCACATACCACCTCTGACACAGGTTCTGGTAACCCTTCCTGCATCTCCTAGGGCTAAAATGGCAGTAACAGAACATATTACCAACATTATCTTTCATGGTTTCCCTATACTCTACCCACATTTTTGTGAACAGTTATCTTATTAAACTCTTCTCCAATTATTCTGCATGTGCCATCTGTTTTCTGCTGGGACCCCGCCTTATAGATTAGCCTATTGTCCTGACATGCCTCCCCAAAGCAAGGCAACAGAAAGGTGAGATGCAGGGAGGAGAGGAGGCAGGAAGAAGGCTGAGAGGAATATTCATTCTGATGGAAGAGAAAAAGGACAGGCAAAAGAAAGTAAAGGAGGCCAAAGCTGGAGGCCCACAATTTTAATGATTTCTAGGTATACGAGAAAAACAAAAAACACTAAATCTAACATGGAAATTGTTCATATGTAGGTATCACATCAAATGACTGCTAAGAGTTTCCCTCAGCAAAATCCAACCTAAAATAAACACAGTATCTGACATTACTGGAACAAGCCTTAAGACCATGCTAATCGCTATCCGATTATAGCACACCACCACCATCACCACAAATCAAGGCTTCCCTTGCCGTCTTTAGATCTCACGGGTGTGCCAAAGCTGTCTAGCGTCACGCCATCCTCAAAGCTCTCATGTTTTTACAACCTGCTCCTTTACTCTTTGCATACTGTTTAATGATGTCTCACCTCCACAAGGACACACAATGCAAGCAGTCTTCTTTTAAAATAGTGTGAAAGAACTGCTTTAACAAAATAGCTGCCACTTCCTTCAGCTTGCTTCTGGTCTGCCAAGCGAACACGTAACAGTAGAAATCCACTTCTGCCTCTGTCTGCTGCCAAAGTAACTGAAAAGGCCTTTATGGACAGCTCAAACAGATACTGTAATTTGATAGTCATCTTTTTTTTCCTGCTCTAATTATTATTTTAACGGGCTTCTTCTTGTTTTAATAGATTTTTTTAATAAGGAAATCTTACTTACAAATTTTAATTAGCTTACTGAATATTCACTGCTTTGGAGTAAGTAGTTTAATGAGTAAGGAGACCTCAGACTACTAACTAGCCCTGAGTCTCTACTGTAGCTTAGGGGGTAAATGATGAAGCCCTAGTGATATAAGCCCAAGGCTGTGCCTCACAAACCAGAACTCCATAGCCTGGGCCCCTGAGATGGATGAATCACATTCCCTCCTGCTGAGAAAAAAAGTAAAATTCAGTTTTTCCCTTTTCACGAAGAATCTCTGTGTAAGAACCCAATCCATCCCACTATTCACTGAAGCTTGCAACCCTGTAAACTTTAGTTTCCTCATCTGTAAGAGTTAGATCATAATGCTTTCCACTTTGGATTGTTGTAGAAGTATGTTTTGTGTGCCACTTTAGAGGCTCTAAAATATGTTAGTTGAATGAATGAATGAATCTTAATGCTGTCATTTTAACCTCTTCCATTTCAGGTTCTTATCTGCTTAAAAAAAAATCAATCCTTTCTTTACCATATATTTCAATTATAGTAGCAATAAAGAATAAGTTAACATTTTTCATTCTAAAAACACCTAGCAGAGAAGGTAAAGTCACAGTCATTCAAATTCAGAATTGGAATCAGGAGAACAATGGAGGTTTTTGTGGCTTAGAAACTTGAATAATCAATGCAAGTTAGCTCTATTCCAAAAAGCGAAAGCATATTAATATCTGCTCCAGTAATTAATACGTGACAATTTCAGTATGATTCTCCGTGCATATGAAATTTGAAGTAATTTCTTCTTTTGTGAATTTTCAGGTTGTTATGTAAAAGGGGAACTCCAGCTGACTCAAGTCAAACTGAGCCTTAAGAAATTACAAAGTCCAATTCTGAGTTCAGCATGAAATTCTGTATTAAGGACATATATGATAGATGGTATATTATTACAAATGAACATAAAACTAATATAAATTATAAAATTTTCATCTACCCATTCCTATTTATAGTTACATATATTGTAAATTTGAAAACCTCTAGTGTGTATTAACTTAGAAGATAGAAAATCAAATTCCTGATCCCCCACCCCCCAAATCTTGCTTCTCCCAAATTCTTATCCCTTGTACTCTTCCCACTGCTCACCCAAAAACCATTAAGTCATCCCTGCCCCTCTTTTTCTCATATACTATGTCCCCTATCAGTAATCCCTCATAGCTGGTACTTCCCAGCCACATCTTGTCACCCCTGCACAAATACTCTGTCCCCGCCGTGTCATCTTTGGCCCAGGTTACTGCAACTGAATGCTAACTGGTGTCTCTGCTTCTCTGCCTTTCTTCTCACTATCTATTGTTAATAAGCTGTCACAGGGACACTATTAAATCTTAGGATGGAACACATCACTTTTGCTTTTCCTCTTGCTCAAAGTAAACCCCAAGTCATCACCATGCCAAGAAGGCATCATCTGGACTACAAAGCCTCTTTGATTACTCTTCCTACTTGAACCCTTGCTCCGGATGCTCTTCCTTAGGGGCCAGGGTCTCTGTAATTGCTGTCCCGCTGCCTGGAATGTTCCTCACCAACTGTGCACGTGGCTTGCTCAAAAGTAAGCTCCACAAGGACAACTTCATTTTTGGATATGTAAACATCTTGTTCAGGTAGAAAATATGTATATTTTTTTAAATCTCCATATATCATAAGTACAGAGCTTGATTAATTTTCATAAAGCAAACATGCTCATAAAACTAGCACTTAGATCAGGAAACAGTGCTCCCCTCTTCAGATCTCTATTTCCCCAAAGGTAACCACTATCCTGACTTTCAACACCTAAGGTTAATTTCTCCTGTTTCTGAACTTTTTACCAACAGAGTCATGACTTCTTCAGCATTATGCAATTATATATAGTTGTGGTTTATTCATTCTCATTGTTGAATAACATACCAAATATACCATATTTATTTAGCCACTTTCCTTGATGGACATTTAAATTATTTCTACCCTTGGTTATTATGAATACTATCGTTAAATTCCTGAACACATCTCTTGATCTATTGATGGACACATTTTTATTGGGTAAATCAGGAGTTTTGCCTGGTAAATTTACTGATGTCTCTTCCAACCTTAGCACAGTAGCTGGCACATTACAGCCATTACAAAGAGTACTTGTTACTATTTTAACAACTCTGATATTTAGATTTTTAAATTCCTTGACTTATACATGTAGATTTCTAATGCATAATAATTAAATAGATTCCTGTCAACCTACTATTTAAATTAAGAAATACACTATTATCTGGGTGTGGTGGTGCACACCTGTCATCCCAGCACGTGGGAGGCTGAGACAGGAGGAGGGCCACAAGTTTGAGGCCAACCTGGGCTACACAGTGAGTTCAAGGCCAGCCCTGTCTCAAAAAACCAAACAACAACAACAGCAACAAAATAAACAAACAAACACCACTTTAATACTACTGAAACTCCTTGAATATAACTTCCAATCCCATCCCACTGGACTCTTTATCATCATCTTTCTTTTTTAAAAAAAAATTTAACTGTACAGAGGTCCCTGAAATACTTGATAAAAATGGTATCACAAGATATATATTCTGTAACTTGGATTTTTCATTCCTAAATTCACTAGAATTGATACATGTAGCTGTAGATCACTCTTCCTTCACCATATGGTGCTCCAATGTGGGACTATCCCACAGTGCATTTACCCATCTTACCACTCAACGGAAAACTGCTTGTATGAAGTTTTTGGCAATTTCAAGCAATGTTACTCATAATGTTACCAGTGTTTTTTGATACAGACAAGAGGCAATTTCACCCTATGTGTTTCGTTTTCATTTTTGGTGCTGGAGATCAAACTGAGGCCCTTGTGCTTGCTACGCAAGCACTCTACTTGAGCTAAATCCCCAACACAATGTGAAATTGTGGGTTGAATGGTATGTGCATGTTCAAATTGATAACACCAAAAGTTTTCCTAAGTCACTAAAACAATTTACATTCCCACCAGTGATAGATAAGGGTTCCTGCTGCTGCATGGTCTTCCAACCCTTGTTATGGCTGGCCTTAGAATTTTTTGCCAGTTGAGGAAATACAAAATGTTATTTTGCTGCAGTTTTTAAATCATGCTACTAATAAGACAGGATCTCTTCATACAACTGACTATTCAAATATTTTGTATTTCAGTACCACTCATATTTTAAACAATGATTTTCCCTTTTTAAAATGGCTGACCTGTCTGGTCTGAAACAGAAATTCTCTGCTTTTACTTCTAACCAACTTAAACAAAATGTCATTAATTTATAAGGATAGCAACTACTATATTTAATAGTTAAAATGATAACATCTGATCCACTTCAGAGGTCTGGAGGGAAGGAATTGTAGAGAAATTAATTTTTTAGGTGGGAATTGGGTAAATAGCGGAAACTGTCAACAATTTAAACTGATACATAAACTGACTGTTGAAATTCTATGTCTGAAAGGCTAACCTGGAAGAAACCAGGTGAGACAGTTTGATTTTTAGATAGATAAACAGATTTAGGTCTATATTATTTTGACTTCTCTACCTCTCTTCCAGCAAGTATTAAAAAATTTCAAAAGCTTACCTACAGAAATCAAGTGGAATGCCCAGGTATAATAGCGGACACCGTAGTCCCAGCTACTTGGGAAGCTGAAGCAGGAGAATTACTTGAGCCCAGGAGTTTGAAACCGTACTAGGCAACATAGTGAGATCCCTCCCCATCTCAAAATAAACCAATAACAAAGTAAAAACAAACCAAACCACAACAAAACAAAAACATCACCACAAAACCCCAATGTGAAATAAATATAGTAATTAACAACTTTTTAAAACAACTTAGTAAGTGGATTCCTAGCATAGTCTAGAAGTGAAAAATCCTGTAACTCAGAATAGCTAGAAGCAAACCTTTATCGCTTATTCTCCAACTGCATATTAAGTATACACAAAGTGCTAGATCCTATAGCTAATGCAAAATCCAGAGTATGATATTTTTTAAAAAGAGAAATAATTTACATTATTCTCCAATGGTATATATATTATAGAAGTATAAGAAACAAAAAGAATAGAAGCAGAAAAACACCTTCATTTAAATTGGATCCACAACATTCAGACTCCAAGTCAGAGGGCGGTATTAGTGTTGGAAAACCAGACCATCAGCTGGTGTTTAGCATAAGCCTAATCCTTCCACTATGTTTGGAGGAAATGCATGCTCCCGACAAACCCAAATGAAATGAATATTCTTCTGATTTGGTCATCTCTGTCTGACTCACATATTATACTCAGTATTTCAAGAGGCAGTGAGTACTACTAGTATATAACCTAGACAGTAAAGTTTTCTATAGTGTATGTCTTTGTAAGCTGGTAATCCAAATCAATTCTATCTATCCCACTTCAAACTGAGCCAAGAGGAATCCTGATATACCACTATTTCATAAGAGAATGACAATAAACCTTAAGTGAAATCTTAATTCTATATAAAATCAAAGCTTGCTCTGCAGGTTCTATGAAAAACAATGCCAAAATAGGGGCTGAAAATCATCTGAAATCTAGGCCTTTTTCCCTTTAAATGACAATGACTTAAACATATATATAAGACCCTCGCTGGAATCTGAAGGGGACCTTTAGTATCTGGACCTCCGATGCATAATAGGAAACTGCTCTTGCAACTTGTATCATGTGACTTCTAGGGAGCACTGAAATATCTGCCAAAATTATCTCCTTCAGTTTCACTGTAAGAACTGGTTGATAAACTATCACTTTTGCTTGCTGTAAATTAGTGCTGTTAAAATTTTAATCTGTACACAAAAATGTAAGTATTTGAATAAAATTGTACTTTAAAGTTAATACCAGTGATTCATCCTCCCTCAGAATGGGGGGACTTGGACTCTCCCTCTCAGCCAAAGGATATCAAAATTAGAGGATGCTGAAAAAGTCTTGTATAAAATGACACAGTATTTGCATTTAACCTATGTACATCCTCCTGTATATTTAAATCATCTCTATTTTACTTATAATACCTAATACAATGTAAATGCTATATAAATCATTGTTATACTACATTGTTTAGTAAAAAACAAGAAGTCTGTACATATTGAATACAGATGCACTTTTTTCAATGGATAGGGAAGGCTGACTGCATTCATACTTTAAGGAGGGAGAGCTGTTTGAATACTTACTGAAATATCTTCAATTCTCAATACAAATACCAGCCTATCTGAGAAAAGCTAAGTAAACTGTTGTTATTAGAAGATATAAGCAAAGTTCAGGGCCAGAAAGAGTAGAAATGGACACTAACAAAATAACTGACTGGCATAAACTCAATTCTTCTCTTTAATGAGAACAAGGAAGGAAGCAAAGGAATTCTTTGGATTCAAACATTATAACATGTTTAGGAAAAAAGGGCTGGGTGAATTCCTCAAATCTTTTACCAAATATTTAATTTCCTTTTAGGGGTGGGGGATTTAGCACAGTGGTAGAGTGCTTGCCTAGGAAGTGCAAGGCCCTGAGTTCAATCCCCAGCATCCCCCCTCCAAAAAAAAATTTCCTTTCAGCAAAAAATAAATTGGCCTCTCCAGTGGTAGAAGCTTAGGTTAGTCCCCTAAATCACAGAAACCAGGACTACAGGCCATTGGGTGGAGAGTGCGTGTTTATGCCTTGACTACACAAGATATACACTAGGAGCTGGGGAAAAGGTAGAATCTTGACTTCTTGCCACTTAAAGTTTTGTGTTTTTTTTTTTAATTAAGCTTTAAAATCTTGCACAAAAATTCAGAAATAAATAGATTTTCCTTATATCTTCTTTGATGATGAAACATTTGGATATGACATTGGACGAGGAGGCCTGAGGCAGGAATAGGTTTTACTCCTCTCCAGTATCAGAGGAGAGCAAGACAGACCCACGGGGTTCTATCTCACCTGGGACACTGTGATGCTGCATTTCTTGGCCAGCTCCTCTTTGGCTTCTTCACTGGGGTAGGGGTTGCTGAGGTGTGAGTAAAAATATTCATTCAAGATTTCTGTGGCCTGTTTACTGAAGTTACGCCTTTTCCGTCTATGACAAAGTGAAGGAAAAAAAATCGCAGTTACATTCAGCATTAAACAAAAAAGAACAGATGAATTAGGATCATAAAACATAGATTTCTATTTTTAAACATTCTTAGGGTCTGTTTTATCACTATGCTATGTAAATTATGTGCTGGGCATCCTCCAAAGAACTAATCCAATTCATTTTAAGATGCAAGATCACTAAGAAAAATATTCGAATGTGAAGCATAATTAATTTCATTTTTTAATTTATTCAGCAAATATTTACTGAGGATCTAATGTATTCTAAGTATTCAATGAAGACCCACAGGGAGTAAGACAGACAAGGTCTAAACAACTTACAGGCAATTGGAAGGCAGAGAGAGAATTAGAAAGATGGAAGGAGAAAGACATTAGACAAGGGTCACAGAAATTAATAATAGTGGCCATATGAAATATCACAAAGGAAAAGTATGAGGTGTTAGCAGGGAGATGTAACATAGGTTATGGAGACAAGTAAAACTTCCCTGAGGAGTGACATTTAGTCTGAGATCTGGAAATGCATAGAAGTTGACAAAGAGTAGAGGGGAAAAGGACTGGGTAGAGGAAAAGACGCTGAAACGGCAAAGAACTTGGCAAGTCTAAAGGGCTAGAGGAGGCTGGAGCGGAGAAAAAGGGTAGGAATATGTGAGATGGATCTGGAAGAATGGGAAGGGCCAGATTATAGAGGCTTAGGAGACCCTGATAAGAATTTTTGGATTTAATATATATGCAATAAGCATCTATTAAAGGTTTTAAATTTTCATGTTTTTAAAAGATCATTCTGACTCCTGAGAATAGTTGGAGGAAGACACAAAAGAAAATGCAAAGACCATTTACAGAGATGACTGCCCTGGTAAAACAGAAGATGATAGTAACTTGGCATACAATGAGCACCACAGAAATAAGATTCATGATGTGTTTGAAAGGTTAAAACAGTAAGACTTGATGACAACTGGATGGGGGCAGTGGGTGACGGAGACAGTAAAAGAAGGAAAAAAATATAGCAAGAAAGCTTTCTGGGGTTTTTCTGCGTAAGTCACCACATGAAGTTAGGTATGATTTCTTCATAAGGGAAAAAACTGAGGAGAAATATTCTTTGGTTTTGGTGGCAGGGAGCTGGTTGGAGTATCAGAAAATCAAGTTATTTACTGATGACATTTCAAGTAGCAAAAAATACTATTTCTACTTGGTTTTTGTTATTAACATTTTAAAGAATTCCTGTCTGGCGATTACAATCTGCCTGTTTCACTTTAGATACTGCAGTAACTGGAAAATACCTTTCCCAGATAATTTCTTAGTACTTTCTTCCAAAAAATCTTAAAATCTTCTTAACTGTGATATCCTATAATCAGAAAAGATAACTATGAAGGTGTGTACTGTGAGACTCCTCTAATCACCATGGTGTCACTAACACGGCAGCTTAAGTACGCAATCCGTGTTTCAACATTCAAAGAGAATCAAGGGAGCAAGAAATCTAGGTCTGATCAAAACATCCCAGGTTTCAGTCCTGAAATTTGTTAATTTCAATAATTTTTGGAAAGTAAAACCATGGTTTCTGGGGAGATAATGAGATTCAATATCTATTTGAGGAGTAAAATTGACAGGATCTAATGATGAATTCGGTGGAAGAGGTGATGAGGGAAGAGAGAGAAGGGTAAGATATACACTAAGAAGAACAGCAATTAGCATTTTTGCAGGAATCTTGAGTGGCTTAAAACGATCTGTGGTAGGTGGGAGCACACTGCAGAGACACACTCTGCTGTGCAGATGGTAGGCAAGCAGGATAGGAAAGACCTAGAATAGATACTCAAAGGGTCAAACCTTCAGGCATTTCCTGGCCAAGAGACATGATCTGTTAGGCCTATAGAGTAACAACCTGCCATAAAAGTCTAGGTTGCTGCATCTTATGAAAACTGGAAGATCAGCCATGCCAGGTCCACACCAGCAGCTGTGGACACTACAGTCTGAGTGATGGCTGTCCCCCTTAGATTCATACTTGTCCACTCTAAGCCTTTCTGCATCCTACTCTGGCCCCTCCATTCAATTCCACTATATAAAAGTATGTGAGTTTATGACTCCATGTCCACAATCTAGAACCCAGCAACAAGGCCAGGGCAGATGGGAACAGATGACACAATGGTACTGTTTGGGAAGTAGGGACACGTGAAAGGAGGAATGAGAAGAAATGTACCGAAAAAAGCAAAGACGTGTGGCTCACATAGATTTTTGACTAGGGTAACTTTCAGCAAACATCAAAAAACCTCAGAAAACAAATTTATGGGTAGAACAGAAGACCACACCAGATACTCTGGCTGAGTCCAAATTAAAGCACTTCTACTGGAAGAGGGAATGATCTACAAAAATTTATTCTTGAATGTTTTGCTCCAGTACATGCTTCAGTTTGTCCAACTGTCAAGAAAACATGAGCATGGCCTTCCAGAAAGGTGGAGTGAGCAAAGGAGTCACATATTGGAGGAGCGTGTTTGCCTACAGCAGAACAACCGTGTCTCCTCGATGCAAAGGGTTTGCTAAGAGGCACTACAAAAATACACAGGACTGTAGCTCAGTTATTTGCATTTATCTGAAGGCACAGGAGAGAATACGGCCTTATACTTTATTTATTTTTTTAGGAAAAGTATCCTGTAGAAAATGCCCATTAAGAGGCTCCCCTCAGTTTCACTCCCCCCAGGGTGCCCACACTCTAACTGGCTGTGCCTCAGGCCAGTGTGCAGTGGCGCGTCAGTCCCCAGGCCAGGTCCCATCAGCATCACAGTGTTACTAACAGCAGTCTCTGCAGGAGAAGGGACTGTGCTTGAGCTCTGCCACGCTCTCATTCTGTCTCTGCTCACTCTAGGACGTTAACATACTTTTTCTTCACTGAAGAAAAATAAATCATTTAGGCATATACATTATGAATGTTGTTATGTAAAAAATAAACATGCATGTTGACAAGCATAGCAGAAATAAGTATCAGCAGAAATAAGGATAGTAACTGCGTTAGGAAGGACTCCTTCCTTTTAGATGTACTTTTTAATATCTTTGTTACATAATGCTTTTTATTAAAATGCTCAAATTTGACAATTTAAAAAATGTTTTTGTCCTCTGGCACTACCTCCTTACCTCTGATTTCAGCTGTTACAAGTATTAAATAGAAATATACATTCATCTGGTCAGTCAGTAAGTTACTTTTTATAGCTGCTACATGTAAGATATTTGCTATAATTGAGGGCAATGCAAATGTGTCTTGGCTTTCAATGGCTTTCTGATTATCTGTGGAAGGTATTTTCTAGTTACAGGAGTATCTAGTAGGGGAAAAAAGAAATGCTTATGGAAAACTGCAAGAAAAGAAAGTAAAAAATGTTCCAATTCTGATCTAATAATTCCATTGTGGAGAATTAATCCTGAGGAGATAATTCTAAAGGTCAAAAGGATCAATGCATAAAGATTTTCATTCAAACACTAGTTTCAATAAAAATCTACCTAAAATCACGCCTTCTACCCATCATTTTCTTTCTCTTTATCTCCCTTTGTTTTTCTTCACAGTGTTCATCACCATATTGTATTTTACTACATACTGAATAGAACTTTACTTGCTTTTTACTTGCTTCTTATCTATTTCCTCAAACAGAATGTAATTTCAATGGGGGCAAGTATATTAACCTGCCTTGTTTAACACTATATCCTCAGCAGAGGTTAAGTATGTGTGGAAGGAAGGCAGAAACGAAAGAAGCAATTACAATGAAAACTAACAAATAAATGAAAAAAAAATAAACTAATGTGAAGTAAATTATTTATTATATATCCATTTGGTAAACTTCAACTATTAAAATGTTATTTAAAATTATAGCATACAGGGTTGGGGATTTAGCTCAAGTGGTAGAGTGCCTGCCTAGCAAGCACAAGGCCCTGAGTTCGATCCCCAGAACCCTCCCCTAAAAAATGTATTCATAAAATTACACCATATACTAAAGACTATTTATGTATCCATGGTAAATTTTTTATGAAGAAGACCAAATTATACATCAAAAAACCATTTTTATGAAAAAGCCTATAAAGGGGTTGGGGATTTAGCTCAAGTGCTAGAGCACTTGTCTGGCAAGCGCAAAGCCCTGAGTTCAATCCCCAGCACCACCCCGGCAAAAAAAGCCTGTAAAACAAAAATCCAGAAGAAAATATACCAAAATATTTATAGTGATCTTCTTTAAGTCGCAAAAATGTAGTTGCATTTTATCCTTCTCAAATACGTTTTTCAATTATTCCATAATGTGCTTGGTATTTTTTAAATAGAAAAAAAATAATAAAACTTAAAATCTCCACAACAACGAAAAAGCACTTCAGGCAGAGACAGGTTGTGGAGGGCCTTAAATACCAGGTTATAAGGAGTATGTAAAGAGTATCCAGCAATGACAAGCCCTGTGGTCCTGTTTTGTTTGGTTAGTTGATCTGGTGCTAGGGATTGAACCCAGGGACTCGTGCATGCTATGCACATGCTGTACCCCTGAGCTATACCTCAGCTCCAATAAGCTATAAGGAATTGTAGTTACAGAATGTGGAGGATGGGCTGGAGGACAGTGAGCCTGGGGACAAGGAAACGAGGAGGGTGCTGTGCTAGTACAGGTACAGAAAAATGAACAGGAATTATACAAGGAAAGAGGAAAAGGGAGTGGTGATGTGAGAAACATCGAAATGGAGCACTGATGAGTCCTAAGGGCTAAGTCAGCAGGAAGAAGAAGCCAAAGGTAATATAGGGCTTTGCTTAACAAGGAAAATAGTATATAATTAGGTGGCAAATATGTCCTATTTGACTCAAAGAAAGAATACTGGCACGAAGGCTGTTCCACACTTTGTTATCTAGTAGAAAAGCTACCTTATTTTCTTTAGTATTGAGAGATTTGGATGAAAATGATTGTTTCTGTCACATTTGAAGGAGGAAAATGTGAAACAAGAGAAACTCCTTTCCCAAACTGATGATGGATTAGCCTCAGCAATGCCCAAGAGGCACTCCTACAGATGCAGTCTATATTAAGACTTAGACAAGTCTTCTGTCACTAGGTAGATCACCACACACAATTATTACAATAAACAATATATTACCTAACTCCCGTGAAACTTGGTGAAAACATGGTAATTTCATCCCTACAGAAGAAACTGTTAGGCTTTCTTACTTGATCCTATAGAACTTGGAGCTTTGTGATAACTGCCATTAATGAGTATATCATTCTTCTGAGGAGTATCAGTATCTCCAGGTATTTCCACATAATCAACACGAGCAATGTTAACATTAAGAAATTCTTAGGAAACAAGACTTTGCTAAGAGTTTCATGCAGAAAATTACCCTTAAAAATACTTTCTTGATGGAAAGGCTACCTATTCCTAAAGTCATTAGTAGCACCACTAATCCTGTCTTTCCTGACTAAACCGGTGGCTAACTGCATTACTACGCCCAGACAAGATGCTTGACAGCACGGACACCATGAGGTGGATTATTTGTCCACTGTAGAGAAGAGCTGTTATAGCAAAACTAAAGAGTCTAGGACCAACTGTTCACTTTCACAGAAAATAACAGACAAGGTGTGAAGGGGGAGCTATAGATGTATGGCCTCACATACCTGGCATCAAGGAACCTTGATCTTAAAATCATAACTGCTTCACAAGTGCTTTGTTTGAGCTGCATCTGAATGGAACTAAATTTTCGATGGATGATGCCCACCATTCTTTCAATCTCTTTTGGGGAAATGGGACGTGTTCTACTCTGTTCTCGGAGAAGGTTCATCACATGTGTAGTGAATTCATTACATGCCTGTAACAGAAAAAAAAAAATCACTCCTTAGGGAACTGGTATTTTATATTATCACACTCAGATAGTACATTAACTCATCTGAATTTCTATCTCATTTGCAATTGCCAATGGCATTAATGAAAATAAAGATACTTATGAAATAGTGAAGGTACAGTTAGATGGGCAGCAAAAATTATGAAACTGTGAATGGTCGAACATGCAAGGGAGACAACAGTCAACAACTACCCTTCCCGGCCCTCCTTAATCCAGCTCCAAAATAAGTTTTTCCAATTGGAAGATGCTCGATTCTATCTCCTATACATAAGTGCATGTTAACTGTTAGTACTAAGTGCCCTCTGTTTTTTCTGGGGCTTACATTTACTCAACAAATGTTCACTGCAAGATTACAAAGTTTGAACCCTTCTGAGTACTGTAAGAGACAGAGACATGAACAAGATGTAGACGAGGCCTTCAATGAGATAAACCGTATAAAAAACTAATTCTCTCACAAGACAGTCTGTGCAAAGTCTAGCAGGAAGATAGCAAAAGTGCTTCACAAGTTCCAAGAAGGGAGTATTCTTATCAGAAGGCTTCAAAATAGAAGTGACATTTGGGCTTTAAAGAACGGGTAGGATTTTTGAGAGGCATATAAAGACAGAAGTAAGGAGCAATTCTAGCCACAAGAAAAACCCTAGGAATAATGGTATTGAAAGCAAGTTCAGAGAACGGCTAGTAGGAATAGAAAGAATATATAAAGAAAAACAGGGAATTCAGAGTTTCTTTGGTTTGGTGCTGGGGATTCAACCTGGAGCCTCATACACGCTAAGCGCATGTATGAGGCTGGGGATTCAGGTTAGAATTAGCACACAGCACAGGGCCCTGGATGGCAAATAACCCAAATGCCCCAGAGTAATTTAGCTGTAGCGCATGCCTTAGTGGATAAATGCCACTCCTGCAAAGCAGCTCAGCTCCTCAGAGGAGGAGCAGCAGGAATTTAAGAATCAGACTTGGGTTTCAAAACTTTTTAGCTAACAATCCTCAGACACTGTCTCTTTCAGTTCACCTATGTTCTTTTAGATCTAAAAAACTGCGGAATTGGGCTTACACTGAAATTCAGTACTTCCTTGGTAAACAAATCATCAGTCTATATCCCTGAATAAAAAGAACACCTGGCATTTTCATTAAAAAGGCGAGCTTCTGCATCTTACTTCACAGATACCCCTGGTAGGACAAGCAGCCAGAATGATCACCGATCAAGGTAAGACACAATTTGGAGCTATAATGACGTCAACTTTCCCATACATAGCCTGAACACTGCTCATATACAGCACATGATGGTTTTTTCTAACTGCTCATTAGAGAATCAACTTTTCAAGTACACTGAGTATTTCACTTACTTTAAGCTTTTATAGGGCTTTCAGGCAAGTATTTCTAAGGTGAAGCATTCTACCACTTGAGCTAAATCCCTAGCCCCTCTAAGGTAAAGTAAAATGAGTCTTCCTTACCACTTATTTGAAGCTTTTAAAAAGTATTTTAATCTTAAGAAACTGCAAATTCCTCGTGAGTAGTAACCCTACATTATAACTTTGGGACTCTACAGAGTATAGAGCAGTGCAATACACACAATAGACACCTGATGAACATCTATAAACTAGAGGACTTTACTACAATTCAAGAGTGAGGGTAAAGTTGGCTTATCAGTAAATTCATTATCCTTGAGTCAATTTATGTAGTTTGCATTACACATACAAATAAAAACATGAGGTTTCTTCACCCACCTTACTCAGAACCTGGCACTATACAACATCTGGCTCTTTCCCAAAGTCAAAACGACTATGAAAGGTAAATATTTTGAATAAATTCAGGACATCAAGGCAGCCATTGAAAAGATACTCATGAAAGAAGACTTCCAGAACTGCTTCAGAAAGCAGCAAGAATGATGGGATAGGGGCTGGGGATTTAGCTCAGTGGTTAGAGTGCTTGCCTTGCAAACACAAGGCCCTGAGTTCGATCCCCGGCACCGAAAAAAAAAAAAAAAAAAGATGGGATAAATGTGTTCGAAGCAAGGGGAAATATTTTGAGGGAGATTTATGGCAGTGTGTTTTTTACTGTAATAAATTTTTAAAACATTCACCGCATTTTTATCACGTCTTATAAATTCCAAATTAAGTAATCTGACAACCTTGGCCTTCATCATCAGTAAAATGAAGAAAACTGAACTGGAACTATTTCTCCAAAATAAGGTTAGCTAATTCTGTAGTTAAATAGCTAGGGCAATAGAATATTAACAGATGGTACAAAAATACAATATATTTTTGGGAACTACTGGGTTAATTTTTTGTAGGACTTATCATTTTTATGCCAATATACATAATAAATCTTCAAGGAAAACTAGTGCATAATAGTTTTCCAAATAAGGCCCCAAATACCTCTCTTCTCAGCTGAGTGTGATGACACATGCCTAGGAAGCTGAGACAAGAAGGCTGCAAGTTTAATCCCAACCCAGGCAATTTAGTGACTTAGCAAAAGCCTATCTCAAAATTTAAAAAAAAATTTTTTTTAACGACCAGGGATGTAGCTCAGTGTAAAGGCCCTTGGCTCAATCCCCAGCACAACAACAAAAACCTCTTATCTCTGGAGCAGTGTTATCCAAAAGAAATGTGAAGTGAGTCACATATGAAATTTTTATAATTCTCAAGGAACCAACATTTCAAAATTCAAGTGAAATATTAATTTTAACAATGTATCTTATTTAACCCAAACACATGAAGAATAAAAATTACTGAGGTATCTACTTCCTTTGTGTATTCTTTGAAATCCAGTACATATTCTGTGTTTATAGCATGTCTCCATTGAGACTAGCCTGCCTTCAAGTTCTCACTAGCTACATGTGGATAGTGGCTGATATATGGTACAACATAGCTCTAGAGCATCTTGTGGGCCAATGAACTAAGAAAATTCTTTGGGAAAAAATTACACTAGATAGTCTTTATATTATTCTTTATCACCATGTATTCACATAACCACACTTAGGAATGTCCTTGGTGAAGCATTAGAAATTATCCATCTTATTACACCTCAGCCCTCAAATATGTACTGTATTTAATATTATGTTTGACGAAATGGGAAGCACACAAAAAGAACTTCCAGTGCATGTCACAGAATGACTGCTTTGAGAAAAAGCATTTGCATGGTTAAATTTTGAGCTGAAGTCATTTTTTTCCCCACAGAATGCCATTTTTACTTGAACACAAAATTGATAAATTATGATTATTTGGTTTGGTATCTGGCAGATGTTTTCTCAAAAATGAACCAAGTGAGCCTGTCATGTCAAGGGAAACAGTTCAGAAAATTTGTGTCAATGATAAAATTTGAGTTTTCAAGTGGAAATGAGAATTTTGGAAACCTGCATCATGCTGTGAGCTTGACAGTTTCCCTGTAGACTTTTCAATCAGTTCAGTGTTGATAGTAGTAAGCATATTTTGATACTGTATGATGAAATGTGTTAACATTTGCAAGACATGCCTAATTCAGTGAACCAATAGTTTCCAAAGGATCAATGCATCATGTTACAAAAATATTCATAGGCAGAAAATCTACTCAAAGTGCAGACTAGACCAGTGGATTTTAAAGGAACAGAAAATAAACAGTTCCTTAATAGAGTTTCAGATTTCATCTTGCAACTAACCTTTACAAAATTACAACTTGTCAAACTTTGGTATAATACCAAGAAAAAAAATCCATAATTATCAGAAAAAGGTATTAACATAGTCTTTTCTTTTCCAATGATGTATGAGTATGAGGCCAGATGTTCCTCATATACTTCACCTATATGACAATAGATTGAATGCCAAACCAAATATGAGAATCAAGCTTACTTCTATTATACCCAGTATTAAAGAGTTTGCAAAAATACAAAAGCAATGGCATTCTCACATCTTCAGATTTTTTTGAAAAATAGTTGTTTCAGTCATTTGAGAAATAATGGCTTACTATTATCTTTAATAAATACTTTTAATTTTTCCAGCTTTAATTTCTATTAAATATTGATAGATCTAATCCACCAAGCAAAGGCTCTTAAGGGAGGTCTCCTATAGTTTTTAGAAGTCTAACTCTTATGACTGAAAAATTTGAGTACTGCTTTACTGAGTATAGAAGCATCTCTAATTTGTACAAATAACTTTGCTAATTCTTACAAAGCTAGTCACATATTACAGTAACATACAACTATGATAGGGTATATGTCTTGGTAAATAATTCCTATATGACTGATACCTGGGATATTAGCTCTCTTTAATTTTTGTCTGGCTGAATTTTAACCTCTCCAGAATGGATGTCTACCTATGGTTTCTAAAAAGCATCCACAGGCCCATATGAGAAAAAACGGTTAAAAGCAAAAAAGTTTTGCATCTAAAAACTCATAATTTCCTGAAACATTTGCTGAATGTCTCACAACTTATTAAGTGAAGCCATCTATGAATGCAAATGCTGATTAGTAATTTGGCAATAGCCCAACATTCACAGAATTCACATAGCTTTTCTTTAAACCAGTACTTCATACATGATTAATTAGAACATCTCATTTATGTAGTATGCACTTTAGCTCATTACTCTAAGTAAAATTCGTTAAGTATTTACACTTAGATAATTAAAATCTGGGTACACCCTTAAGAAAGATGCATACACTCTAGGCAAAGTGATTTTCTTTTCCTTTATACCACTGAAAGTAAATTACAGCCTCATTCACAGCATTATCTGCACCCGTTTCAGAGCAGAGCATACCACTGCCTCACTTCCTACTCAATAAAAGGTATACATTTTTTAACATATAAATGCAGTAGAAACAATCAAATAATTGCAGTGTTGTTTGGCAGATACTAGCACTGATTTAGTTCATGATACAAAATGCTACTTCAAACATCTATTATATCCTCCAAGATTATAGTATTAAATAGAGGTTGGAGACATTCTTCATTATTTTACTGCTTTTCCAGATGGAACTGCTTTCTGATCAATGTCCATAATATAAATGCAGATACACCTTGGTTAATTGGAATATTTAGGAAATGAGTGCTTTGATTTCTTAAATGTCCAAATGAGAGTATTGCAGAAATCTTTTTCTTTTAATTCAGCTGTTGAAAACTAAGATGCCTTTTTATGTTTTAAAACATTGCAATAACCTAGTTTACAAGAATTATGTAAGGCTTCATCTGATAAAAATATTTTCAATCAACTATTATCAGGAGATCGTCTCATTGCCTTTTGCTCCTTTCTCCTAAAAAAGTTGAAATCAGCTAGTAATTGAGGACTTGAAATATCTGGATTCTGGAGAATGTCTTAGTGATAATTTTTTACTAATAAAACTATCACCGTGATATCTGTACATATTTTATTTACATATAGAAGTAAAAATTTCAGTTTTCGTTATTCTATGATAGTGCTTTTTTCAGTTGTAGATTCAAGACAGTGGGCAAGTGCTGGCTGTAGAGAAAGTTTTAAATGATTCAGTGATCAATTCTAAAAACTGAATAAGTCTTTGTAAGCATCTAGAGAAGCTGATTGTAGATGAGATCACAAGACCCCCCTATTTTAAAATCTACTTGAGGCAACAAAGAATAAATCTCTTTTAAAAGTAAATGCCCAGCTAGGTGTGGTGGCACAAGCCTATAGACCCAGCTACTCAAGAATCTGAGGCAAGAGAGTAATTTAAGCCCAGGAGTTTAAAGCTCGCCTGGGCAACATAGAGACCTCATCTCAAAAAATAAAACAATAAAAGCAGATGTTTCTCAAACTTGCAACCATTTTCTAGATGTCTTTATAACCTCACAAGTAACTCTAGCCTAATAGAGATTCTGTATTTATTGAACACTTATTAAATCAATAAATTCTTGTTTTGATATAAAAGTCAACATTTAAAGATTCTGGCTAAGCCAGAGGAATAAGATCATCATGCTTAAGGAATAGCCATAAGGGTGAAATACTGGTAGTACCATAATACTTCTTACCTAATCATATGGTTTAGGATCCTATCTCATGAGGGTTTTTAAAATAATTTTATTATACATTTTAAATTCTTTGCACAGAGTCTAGAACATAATACTCAATGAATGGCAGCTGTCACTGACAATGAGCATGGCAATTTTACAAAACTCGTATTTTTGTGTGTCATTATTCTATAACCAAATTCCTACTCTGCTAACCTAATGTAGTTCTATTTTCTCATTGCCTGAAGAAATACAAACACTGCTTTGAAGTAAGTTGGAAATGAGTATTCAGATTAAAAACAATTCATTTTATTAACAAAGTTTATGGTCATAAATACAATTGGTACAAAAAGTCAATCAACTAATAATTTAGAAGAGGAAAAAGGGGATACTCAAAAACTTCTTCCAGCCAAGGAAAAGCCTCAACTTGAAAGATAACAAGAAGTAAAACTCTGACCTTGGAGCAAGAATAAAAAAGCCTTGCTTGGGAACATGAAATACAAAGTTTATACTGGATAGGATCCTTTTGTTTATCCTGCTTAACTATTAAGAATAATAAAATAGAATTAGGCATGTGGGGGCTGCACAACCTCTAACATGATAAAATCAGCATTTTTTAATCCAATACAATAAAATTCCTTTACAAACAAAAGCAATTTTGCAAGCAAACATAAGCATATAATGTGGAGATCTTCAAGAAGTTCAGACATGCCTTCACGGTGGTTTAAATTTTTTACTCATTCTCCATTCCCCTGTAATCTCTAAATCTTACATTCTTTGCACAGTCTTTTGCTACTGCCAAACAGTACCTGACTGGTCTCGAGCATATTTGGTATATATGCTCAGTTCAAGTGCTTTGCTGGATTTGGGATGAATTTAAAAGACATCTGTGAACTCAGAGAACAGGTTCTCAGATGCTTGGGAAGGGTTGGGACCCTTACAATACTTTTGCCTTCAGCAAAAATGTATTTCAATATAATTACAGTAGATAGCTTTCAATATGTCATCTCTATTATAGCAGCTGTAAATTACAAAGTGAAATGCCTGTGTACAAGTATTTCTTCTGGTATAGGCAAAGTGGAAGAGCTGCATAGAGCATGATATACATCATTTCCTTTTTAACTGAGAAGAAATGTCGAGGTCAAATCTCATTTACAAAAACCAATGTGTTCATTTCCTTTTGGAAGAGAAGTGGGGAAAGCTACAAAAGCCTTCAATTCTTAAAAACAAGGCCTTTTAGCACCCTTGTTTAAGTTCATTAGGAATTTATGTATTCTAACAGTTGGGTTTTCAATCTTTGAAAGGTACAGTAAAGACATTTTTCAAAACTTGTAGCTAACCAACAAGAAGACAAAGAAGGAAGCAGGCTTGTATCTCAGGTAGAGGAACACAATGCACCCAGGATAAATTATTAGAAGACAGTTCCAAGGTTTAAAATTGTCATATTCCCGCTGAGTGTCAGAATTAACAAGACAAAAGAAAAAAAAAGTTCGTTTCTTTTTGGGTTGTAGCAATGTTCAAGAATCTTACTCTAATATATATTTCACGCCTAACATTCCAAAACTACTTCTAAGTGAATTTAGATAGTTACCACCAAGAATCATTAAATCTGAGCTTATGTAATAGAAACATGATCAATGTGATCAAAAGTTCAACATACAAACTTTTTCGGGGGGGGGAGACAAGATTTAAAAGACAATACCATCTTTAACACACAGGCACATGCATGCACACACACACACATGCACACACACAATTCAGCCTTGCAGCTTGGATACAATTTTGCTCAAACTGTAGCTTTCAGTCTATTTAGCTGTACATATATGGCAGTGCTTACAAGGTACTTTAATTTACTGCAGTGGTGGTGTTTGCTAATTTTAAGGCAATCTAAATCTAAATAGGCTTCAGATACATTTTTATTACAGTTTCACTGCAAAACACAGTGAAGTGTGTTTTGCGGTGAAGTTCTTAAGAGTGAATAACTCAGCTTCCAATGTAGTTTATTTCTTTTAGTAAAACTCAATGCAATTCTTTAATAATGAAGCTTCTATATTAACATGTATGTTCTTTCCATTTACTGATAAGCCTTCTGTCACTCAGAATACTCAAATCATTTTTACAAAGAAAAACTGATTTTTGGAAAAAAATTAAAATTTTTTTTCCGTGAGCTTTTTTTCCATTTCAATTATAATCCAACATGGGCAAATCCAATAAAACCAGAATATACTTGAATTGTTTCCCAATTCTACCTGGGTAGCGGCAAAATTCAGTAGACAAGGTTGGCATATTGTCAAAAACTGATTTTAATGCCTGATTCTGACACTAACTAATAAGTGACATTGGACAAACCATTTAACCCACGAGTCTCATTATCTCGCCTATAAAATGGAAATTATAATATTATCTATTTTAGAAATGCCATCCCTCTACTTCACATAGCCGTTTAGCCCTTCTAGTAACATCACAGTATATCCTTGAAAGGTCTATGTATTCTTGCACCCTAATGAATCAAAAGGAAAAGTTGATTGTTTTGCGGCAAAAATCATCAATCCTAATAATTTAGGAAAACCACAGACAGAAGAGCTGTAAAAGCCAGGTCTAAAGATAACAGGAGAATTAAATGCTGCCATATGATTTCTAAAACAATTCAGAACCTATAGAGAAAAGCTTGTAAAATAAAATTCTACTGAATTTGCCAAGTAATCATCACACCATATCTATTTATTTGTCTATAATATTACATGAATTTCATGTATTTTTCCTTCTGAAAGTATTTAAAAATGAGAAAGGAAATACACATTTAAATGGTTATTAGGCTACTGACTATATCTAGAAATAGGATTCATGATATTTAACATTTCTCAATTTTATACTTAATACAAAAGCACAAAAAATAGCTTAACTGATATAGAACCTGCGCGTAAATATGTATATTTTTAAACCAAACAAACAAAAACCCCAAAGCAAACAAAACACCCACTCTGTCCCCCCCCCAAAAATCCCGGTGATTTGATCCTGGTATTACTTGAGATTAGGGTTACTAAAAATCTCAGGGGGATCTTTTAGGGTATTTCTACAGCAGTAAGTCTTAAGTCCCTGCCACTGACTGATGCCAGCCAGCTGCACTCAACTTCCAAAAGAGTGATGTGGAGAAAGGAATAAGGCAGGTGTGAAGAAACACGGCTGGGGACAGTAAGAAACCACCTTAATTCTTCAGCCAAAAAGTGGGCCATTTGGCCCCTAATATTATACTGTACGTTTCCAGCCAAGGTGAATGGTGGTATTTACCTGGTAAATACGTACCGAGGTATTTAACACAAAGTTATGCAATTAGAATTATACTACAAATTAGAATCATTTTCTACTGTTTATGCTCAAGGCAACCTTTTCAACCATGACTTATTTTGTTTACACTCAATTATTCATATGTCAAATAAGAAAGCTAGATTTGTTCATATATATGTATATAGTAATTTTTCCAAAATTTTGATTTCCACACTTTCTACCAAAATTTATTCCTACAAATACAGTTTTAGATCTGTCTTTATTTGTAGAAATGGAAAACATTTCATAGTATTAATTTACATTTCATTTTAAAATCTAACACAACATAAATCTTTCTTCCCTCCCTCAAAACACGCTCACCCCTGGGACAGAATTCAGCATTCAATACCATCATATCCAGAAATATGAGAAAAGACAATGGAGGTTGGGGAAGGAATATAATACAAGCAGAACTATTTAGGGAACTTACAAGAAAAATCTGTATTAAAACTGAACATGGGTTGCCAGGGATTAGTGGGGAAAGAGAGATGAAGAGAGAGAGAGGGATGAATAGCACAGAGGATCTTTGGGACAATGAAAATATTCTGTATGGTCCTACTAGGTTGTATGATTGTCAAAATCCATAAAATGCATATGATCAAGAGTGAGCCCTAATGTAAGCTATGGACTTTGAGCAATGACATGTCAATGTAGATCCATCAACTATAATAAATGTGTCACTCTCATGGACCATATGGATAATGGGCAAGGCTATGCATATGCGGTGGCAGGGAGTACATGAGGTATGTCTGTACTTTCCTCATAATTTCACTGTGAACCTAAAACTACTCTAAACTCAAAAAGTCTTTAAAAAAAACTCACCAAGACACTCACTTAACACTAAAGTAAATGGACTTTAAGAAGTAACTGCCCAAATACTAAAGTATTTACAGGTGAAATGAAACCATGACTAAGACCTGCTTTTAAAATTTCCACCAGAAAGTCAAGGGGAGAAATAGACAAAATAAGATTTGTAAAACACTGCTACTTTTGGTGAATTCTATGAAATTACCTATATGCAACTTTATTGTTTCTGAGGCAGGGCCTTCCTATGTTGTGCTGCCCAGGCTACTCTGGGAACCCCTGGGCTCAAGTGCTATTGCTGTCTTAACTTTCCAAGTAACAAGAACTATAGGTACTTGTCACCGTGTGCAACTTCCAAATGTGTCTGACCCCCAAATTCGGTAATTTCACAGGATTCAACCCAATACTATTTCTTTATTTTTGTGTATGTTAAAAAGTTTCCATTAGAACTGCTATTGACATTACCCTCAAATGAAAATTCTAATCAAATGAGAATTCCTCAAACTAAGAAGCATTTTAGCCTTTGACTAAATATGAAATATGTTTAAAATCAACCACCATTTTACCTTATTACACTGAATCTAGAACACATTTATCCTTCTCTATATTTCAACATGTCTGAAGTTTGGAAGCACTGTGCAGTCATGAAATGTTACAGTCAAAGTGGCAGGGTTGATGATTTTCTTGGTGGTACACAAAAACAATGACACAACTTAAACTCAAAGATATCTTAGATTCAATGAAGCATGATTAATAAAATTGCTAACAACAGGATTTTTGACCCTTATTTTCTTTGTAATCAGAAATTTAGCACACAATGCCTAGTACATTCTGTCCTAAAGTACCCATAATTATCCTGGGAGGTCTCATCCTCAGAAAGACAGGCCAGGACCTGCTTACTTTGTGAAGTTAGCTTCGTTCCCTAATACAATAGTCTGGCACAATCTGTAAGAATTAATTCCTAGGAGGATTTCAGAGCTCACAGCACAGGAGATAAAAGCTCACTATGCAATGCCTTCCTTTAAAAATTGTTAAAGCTCATGAACAAAGCCAGCACATAAATGTAATCATACAGAGCTCTGAAGGTCACCAAGTACATAGTGAGCCTGGGGGGTTGGAAGGGAGATGGCAGCAGGTGTGGCAGGAAGGGCTCGTGCATGTGAAGAATAAATAAAACTAAAACAAGGGGATGAGATAAGATAGGGTTAGTGTCACCTCCAAAATCTCAACAGGTCTTCATTTCATAACTCCAACAACTCACTTGGATCTTGGCATTGTCCTTGTATATTTTGCTCTTCACGTTAACACCTACCCCTCACAGCCCTCAGAATCGTTAGCGCTGTCTAGGAGAAGAGCAATAGAGGGTTTGTGCAGGACTACAAGAGTGGCGGCTGCTGACCTGTTCATATTTCTCCAGTTCTGTGTGATAGATTTGTCTGATCTGGGTCAATTTGGCTCTGTAATCTGAGTGTTCAATAGAGTTATCTGAAGAACCTCCAGAGGCTGCCGCGGCTGCAGCTGCTGCCGCCGATCCCCCACCTTTCTCAGGACCTGAAACCCCTTCTGCCAAAAGCATATTGTCCAGTCTCATTAGCTGGGGATCGGGAGGGTCTTCCTCCTGGGCTCCTCTGATGCTGAGACCTTCAAGGAAAACAGAGACAGAAAAGAAGCGAGAAACAGAGGACAAATAGTGTGAGTATTTTGTTTATTTGAGAAAATGATCAAACAACATCAGTGTACTACAATTCACGCTGAGAACTTCATTGCTCACATTTGATCAATACGTATAAGTTTGAAAATTACTTTCAAAATAATATTGACATGCATTCCAGAATTTCTGCTATCTCCCCAAATTATCCCATATTGGATTCTTAGGAAAAGGTAATCTTGATTTCTTGAAATAAGCTAATCATACAAGCTTCTTAGATTTAGAGGATTTGACAAAAAATGGAAAAGGGGAAAACTGAGCGTTTAAAGAAAAACATTCAAGAGGTGGTTACCTGTCTCGCTGTACAACTGAAGAAACAGAATTTAAATTCCCATAAATTAATCCACAAGCTATATCCAAAAATTAAAAAATAAACAGGATTAGATGACTTTTCTATCAGGTAACTTCAGAAGAAAAAAGCGTAAAATGAGGTAACTAGATATAGTTACCACGTATATATTATTAAGCGATTTTCAGCAAACTATAAAACTAGGACACTAAATACAGTATTAAAAATGTGCCATTGACATGGCAATACAGTGCCAGGCACAGCAGTCTCAATCTAATTTTGCTTTTAAATCAAGAACTTCCTAAGTGATGCCCAGTCAGCAACCTCTTCTGAGTACTATAGATCACAGCTGACAATTCATAGGTTTAATCAGGTCACACAGGCTTTCTGCCAAGATGTTTTCAACAACACAGAAGACAAAGTTTTAAAATAATTATCATGGTATAAAAAGCACTGGAGTCATGACAGCTCAAAATCAGCATTTTCATTAATGTGTAACACAATCTAAAATATCCCAGCCCAATTAACCTCTGTAAATCTGTTTAAAAGCAGGTTCCCCTCACTAGTTACAAGGCTTCTTGGGAAAGAGAGGGAGAGGAAGTTGGCATCTTGCATGCTTGCATTTGGATTCTGCCTTTTACATCTGTGCCTGTTATTGTTTATCCACAGTGGTGCACACTCTGTGTCTACTGCAACTTACATGACAGTAACATCTATAAGCTGCCAAGTACTCAACTGATCACTCGCTCTGTGACTTTATATGCTAACCTAAAACTACCATCAATTCTTTTAAGAACAGACTTCATTCCTAGGTGTCCTGAATTATACCCACAGCATGACAGAGCTCTTGTTGTCTTAACACAAACACACAACTTTAATTTCCTCCCTCTATATACTTCAAAGCTATCACTTTCATTTAAAAATACATTTCAGAATAATTTCAACTGGATAATTAAACTCACAATAATTTAAAATAACAATTGTTGCTTATCCAGAAGCAAACAGATAAGACTTGAAAACTATAATATACTAAGACAATAAATGCACTAAGGGAAACAAGAGTCATACCAACACATTCACTGCTGATAACCAATTTGGTTATTTCTTTTAGAACAACAACAACAAAAACTGCCTAATACTGATGTAGAATGACCTTATATTGGTTAAGATGGTGTTTAACAACTTTTATTTTCTTCTCTTTTAATTCACTAAGACATAGTAAATGCTATAATCTCATGCCCTGGACATGCTTGTAGTTCATACGCCAAGTTTTCTGTGTCCTCGGCATGCAGTGAAGGCTTAGTAAGTAATCTTTTATCTTGTATTCTGGGCTCTGTTTCATTTTATAATATTTGGGAGCTCTTACATTTCTCTTTTTTAAACTCAATTTTTGCTCACATTTTTGTTGTTTATTTATTGACTTTACAGATAAAAAGGTGCTTCTCTTAGAAATGTGTTTTTTATCTACCTTCAAGACTCCACCAGTTTTCTAATTTTTCCTTTGTAATTAACCAATTGTTCTTTTTCCTATGGATATATGATGAGTTTAATAGATCATCAGCCATAGTTAATTACAAAATGATTATATTCCTCTGTACTTCCCTATACAAGTGCAGTAGACAAGAGAAGATGTTCCATGACTAATCATGGAGAAGCAGATCATACAGGAGAGAGAAGTTCAGGAAGAAATGCAAAAGGCTCAAACTAACCACCTATGACACTTCCATACAACCTAGTATGTTCTATAAAACATATACTGTATATGTATTAAAAATCACCATTTATGTATGAAATGTGTACATGTATATGTATAAAAATGTATATGTATATACTGTATATGCATAAAATATCACTGCTATACCAGTAGGAAACAATCCTTAAGCTCAATAATAATGGATGCAAGAATAAACTAACGGCTAATATAATTTTCCTCTTGTGATGAAAAATATTTTATTCCTAAAATCATATCAACTCATGTTTGCCTCAAGAACAAGGAAAAATGTTACAATGCAATCCCTCCATATTTACTTTATAAATTATGTGCATCAAATCTCATCAGAATAATCATTTCCTGACAAAAAGTTCATACTCCATTTGATAAAAAGTACTAGAGCACTTTGCAATTAAGCAGCACTGAGAATACTATCAATAATGAAGTCATTTTCATAGTTTGAAAAGTGAATCCAATTTTTTTCTCCATTAAGCAAAGTAATGGTAAAGAGAGCTCTAAATAGTAATACCTGGTTTCCAAAATTATTTTCAATTTGAGTGTTTATTTTATTACTCTATATTCAAGTTATTTTTTTTTTATCCTCCCTATTCATGAATGCACTCAATTACTTAGGTTACCAACCTTCCAAAATCACACTTGTCTTCAAACCATAACATCTACTCCTCTGGGTACCTATAAACATTGCAATGAGCCTAAATTTACAAGGGTTACAATGAATCAGATTGTATGGTGATCACAAGATTTTGATAGCGTCTTTGAAATTTGGTAAAATAATAAGTTAAACATTGGTTATTCTTGCTTTTTATCCAAAATGTATGTATACTGGAGCATATAAACAGGTTTATAAAGTTTTACATCTATGCTCTTTGGTCATCACAGCATGATAAATTTGGAGGTAAAAAACATCAACAAGCCTATTTACAGTCTACTTATAACCACAACATTCATTTCAGTATCTCTAAGATTTAGGCAAATCATACAAACACAGTAAAACATTGTTTAACAATGAACTTGGCTTTGTTATAAGCCCACGGTTTTTGCATATCTTTCAGCAAATCCTAATTAGCTGTCTTTCAACATGCTGTGCACCTGCCCCACAGATAATGGGAGAGAGCATCTGCATAGACGACTGCATTCCGAGGGCAATAAATAAATTACGGGTCAAAATTATTACAAAGCTTTCTCCGAATAAACGGATACCCTTCACAATACTAAGCTGCAGATGTGAAAAGTACCTAAAGCCCACTCAAATCGTATGATTACGGGGCTGTTTGAGTTTAATAATCTGACTGTAATTCAGACATTTTCAACAGCTCATTAAGGGTTCATTAATATATAGGCAAGCTTGTGAATTATAAATAAGCAGATTACAAATCTGTATTGGCTGGACTGTACTGTACTAGCCT